>BSBK01000740.1:5122500-5237500 GCA_027943335.1 Chamaecyparis obtusa | reverse complement strand
GTTTAGTACCATTTTAACTCTGTTACATGTCTATCAATGCAAGGTTGACTTTTTGGTCCACTCTAGTTGACTTTAGTTAACTACCTTATTTTGTGTGTTGATCGAAGCTAGTGACTTAGAGAACCCTATAGGTTTATTTGGAAATAATTATGAGAAGTTTGGCTTTGGGTCAAACTTAGTCAAACTTGGTCAACCTTCTTCTGGTTGGACCCCGGTGTCATTTTTGAACACTTCATGAAATTGGTAAACCATACCCTTCTACATTGTTTTGCGTGTTCATTGAATGTTGGAGCTGAAATGTATAAGACTTTAGAAAACTTAGTCATGTATGTATGTGTACTTATAGTTAAACAGTAGGTTGTAGAAAAAAATTTGTAGTTGTGTTTTGCTCAACTTTTGGGCATGATATTTTGGTATTGAAGCATGATTTTGACACTTAAGACCTAGAACTATTACATTTCCCATTGAAACTTTTGCATCAAGTTGTAAAATAAATTTGAAAGGAGAAGGATATTGTTTTAGCTATAACAATTATTGTAATGCTTAGATACGATCTATGATGGAAAGTTGTTCGATAATTGTATGATGGATATGTTCTCTAAGATTGGTGAGGAGTGGTGTCCTCGATATTCAGTGGTAGTTTCTCCCTCTTACGTGACTAAGTTTTTTCGTAATGTTGTAAATGGTTCTTTTGATTTTCTTCTTTTTATTTCTTTTGAGGTGGATTTTTCCACATGTTGTGTAGGCTACTATTTTATTTATTTGGTTATTTCCTTTGTGTGAGAATTAGTTACCAAAAAAATCTCTCTGTATGTCAATTGACATGATTATTTATTGTTGAATTGAGCTCATCTTTTGAATTTACTAATGAAATTAACAATTCCCCCATTTGGGTTTAGTTTTCATCTTGGTGACTATTCCAAATGTCCTTATTCTTTTATTGCTAGCCAGTCTTATGTCTATGACTCTAACATTGTGGACCAATCATAGTACATAAAGGGGAAGCACTAGAGAGAACATACTATGTTGTGCCTATGTATTAGAAAAGATATGGTGTAGGATTTTCATTCCACTTGATCATGTGAACCATATAGTTGGAACTTTAGAGGTATCCTATTTTGGAAGTAATCTTGCTTGCATAAATATTTTGGGGTGTACCCCTTGATACACAAGAATAGGGTGTAGTAATTCCCTAAAGAATGTAGTTTTGATAAGAGGATTTTGGTTCTTCATTATGAGTTGATGACTTGGAAGCTCTTAGTGTTTTAACCCTAGTGATATCTTAGAGGACAATGTCTAATATTAGGTACCTCACGATGAAGTATTAAGGGTAGAGTTATGCCTTAAGTGGTGAGGACCACAGTTATATCTATTCTCCTAGCATGTGAAGAACATGGATTAGAGTTGTCAATACTCTCTATGTGTATTGGATCCCTTATGAAGTTGTTTTTGATTAAGGTAAAATTAGGTTTTGAATGGAACTCGAAACCATTTACAAAAAGATTATAGAAATATCATTTTAGCCCTTACAAAAAATGAACACCTGCAAAGAAGAGAAAAGATGGACCCCAACCCACCCAAGGAAAAACAAAAAAGACAAAAACTACTACCAGCAACCCGCCAACTACCAACCAGAAGAAACTACTTGTTATTTTTTATAGTCTTCTCCACCTACTTCTACAAATCCTCCATTTTTTGAATGGAGTCTTTTAAGCCTTTTAGCTCCTTTGGGGTATCAGGGATCTTCCTCTTGAGATGGCCCCTAGTTCTAGTTCCTGGTCTAGAGCTCCCAACACCATCGTCAATCATTATGGTAGTTTTTTGCAATAGGCTATTTTCCAGATGGTTGTACAAAGCTTTCAGGTTCATGACAAAGACACTTAGGCCGTCATTTCTATGCTCCAGAACCTCATTTATTATGAACCCATTATAGCTTATTTTATCAGCTAGGTCTTTAAGCTTATTGTCAACCATGGCTTTAATTTCAGCAGTTAAATCTTCATTCGGGTAATTGTTTTTTACCTTAACCAAAAACTCCAATTCTAGCTTTTCCAACTTAGTTTTAAGGGATTCCATCGTGTCCTCCATGGCCTTCAGATGATGCTTCACTTCTTGCATCTCCTGGGATATCCACTTATCCATTTGAATACCATGTCCTTCTTTCTTCTTGACCTCCTCCAGAGTGCGAGCATCAATCTCAAAACCCACAGTAGCCTCCTTATGGATTTCTCCTTCCCCATAGCTTAACTGACCCTTCCATTCCTCCTTTTTAGTAACTTCTTCTTTATTCTCCTCTAGCCTAGAGTCTTCCTTTCCTTCTTCCTCCTCTTCATTATCTTCTTCTTTTCCCCTTTCTTCCTCTTCTTCTTCTCCTTTAATGTTCTCAATCTCCTCACTAGCCTCCTCCTGCTCATATTCCTTCGAATTTGGGTCCCCTTTTTCTATAGCTTCCTCCTCATTTTCTAGTTCCTTCTCAACATTTTCCTCCTCAGTATTTTCCTTTCCCTGAGATAGAGGGATTTGGTCTTCAGGATCATCACCACTATCATAGAGAATTTTTTAATTTTTCCTACCCTTCTCATGGGTTTTAGACTTTTCCTTTTCCTCTTTGTTCTTCTTTCTCTTTCCTATAATCCTTTTCGGAATGGGTTTCGGGATGATATCCCTTGCACAGTCGGCGATGAGCAGGATCAATTTCTCATGTAGCACTAGATTGCTTGATTTTTTCCTGTGCTCAGTAATACTATTATTCATAGAGATCGGCAAAAAGTAAGGGAAGGAAACCTTTTTATTATGTCTAAAATGGTTAGCCAGAACAAAGTGCAGATTATAAATCTTTGAGTAACAACCATCAAGAGTGAAGTACTCAATCAACTCTTTCAGCATTTTAGCCTAGAACTTCTTAATTTTTGTAATATCAACATAGTCCCCTTTACCTTTGGTCATCAGTGCTTCTTCATCCATTGTTTTAGGGAGAAGCTTAAAGGCTTTTGTGCCTATACTCTTTTTATCCCTATAGAAGTGCATTCCCTCAAGGGATAAACTAGTAATATCAGAAACAAGGGTAAGAGTAAGAGGAAAGGATTTACCCCATAAGTTAACTTTACCATTAACCCAGTCCTCAAAAATTTTTTTAGTTACTTGTTTGTCGTAACCATGAAGATTTTCCATATATAAGGTGACCCCGCCTTTCTTCAACTTCTTCCAGACTTTCTCCTCCTATCTCCATTTCTCACAATCAAGAGGCTCCTCTCTTCTCAGACCTCCTCCCATATTCTCAACACTGTTGTTGTTCTGATTAGTGATTTTACCAGTTCTCAAAGAAACATGGTTCGACTAGCTCTTGAACTTCAAAATACTTAAGGATGCCCAGAATCCATGTCTCATTAAGTTTGTAATTATGTTTGCACACCTTGCCTTACAAGTAGCATTCCTTGATAATTTTATTGTCCTTTTCATCATTATTAAAATTAATGTTACCCTCCTTATGGTTAAGTCTATCATAGGTGATTAGACTTAAAATCTCAGTTTTAAGATTTTCTTCCTCGATCCAAGTTTTAGTGACATCATTATAGGACCCCACATTTTCCAAGCTATTCATCAGCTCATTTCCTTCTTGGTAGACATGAGTGATGTGGCTTTCTTCAAATGTTTAGATGATCATCTTAATTTTGTCAATTATGTGGGCTATAGTCTAGGAGTAAGCACATTTACCTTTAATACAATTAATAATGTTGAGGGAGTCTCCTTCCAACCAAAACTTCAAGCATCCCATATCTTTTGCTAGCATCACCACATAAAGCACCACCTTAGCTTCCACTACATGGTTAGTTTGAATTCCTAGTGGGGCCGCAACTACTCCCAGATAATTTCCATCCTATTCTCTAATTATTCCTCCCACCCCAACCCTTCCAGGGTTCCCTTTAGCAGCACCATCAAAGTTTCCTTTTATCCATCCCATAGGGTGGGTAGTCCACATTATGTTATCTCTAGGATTAGGATCTGTCTTTCTTTTTATTTCATCCCAGGAGAAAATATCATCTTGATTGTAGGAAGAGTTCCATATGTGGGTATCTTTCAGGCCAATGCTTCTAAAATTTTCCATAAGACTTCTACAAATAGAGTTAGCAACCTTGTGAGAAGGCGATAATTTTTCTCTAAAGACTTTGTTGTTTCTCTCCTTCCAGATTTGCCAAGTAAAGTGAGGGAGAACAAGATTCTAGAGAGCCTTAGCTTCTTTGTCATGAAAGGGACACTACCATTGTTGAATGAAGTCCTATAGATTCAGAGGTTTAACCCACTTCAAGTGCATTGACATGATGATAGTGTCCCACACTTCTCTGGTATAGGAGCAATGGATCATTATGTGGTTATAGGATTCAGTCACTTCACAACACATAATGCATCTATTTGGTATTTGGAACCCTCTTCTAATTAGGTTATCCACTGTGAGGATTTTATTTTGAACAAGTAGCCAAAAAAACATGTTCATTTTAGGGATAAGATTTTTATTCCATACCTGGGAGCAAAGGGGCTAATCTTCCTGAGATATTAGGAGGGCAGAGGCAGAGGCAACTGAAAACTTGCCATTGTTTTCAGGGCCCCATATCATTTCATCATTCACATTTTCTTTGATGAACCAATTATTAAGTTGTTTATTCTCCTCTTTAAATTTGTCATCCTTCAATCCAAGGTCTATCCATTCATCATTAATCTAGTAGTCATTCACCATTTCCCCAATAGTTTCTTTACACTCTTGGATAGCACTTTTCCATTCCTGGTTATCAATTAAGGGATGTTCCATTAGCCATTTATCATTCCAAAACTGAGTCTTCCTAGCATTTCCCAGCTTCCATCTAACACCTTTTCTGACTAGATTTTTTCCCTTACTGATACTATTCCAAAAAAAGGATCCCTGGATGTCCATTTGAGAATTTAAGGTGTTATCTAAGAAGGAAAGATGATATTTGCTTTTTATTATAGAGTTCCATTTCTTTTCCTTTTCAAATATCCTCCAACATTGCTTGGTGAACAATGCCTTGTTAGTATTAATAATATTTCTTATACCCAGCCCCCCAAATTTCTTGGGCTTATAGACCTTCTCCTAGGTAACTAGGTTGAGTCTTTTTTTCTCCTCAAGCCCAGTCCAAAGGAATCTTTTTAAAAAATTTTCAATCAAGTCAGCATACTTCTGAGGGATTTTAATCCCTTCTGAAGTTGTTTGATCGAGTGGTAGGGAACTTTTATGTTGGGACGATTTGTTGGCTTTTGGGGTAATCCTAGTTCTTGATTGGATGAAAGATGAAGGGCTTCCCTAGTTTTCATTTTGTATTTAACACCTCGAGGGGTGTGGAATGGAATTAGAATTATATGATTAGACTAGATTTAGATGCATACTATGTTTTTCCTTAGTCATTTTGTTAATCTTATGCAACAATGTATTGCATTAGGACTAATTGGTTAACTGATTATTATAGTAATACAATAAGTGATATGTTGATTATTGAATGAAATATAAAGTTGTATTTACAATAATATGAGTTTTGATTCTAATATATTAGGTGATTAAATGTTAATGATCAATCAAGTTAAAACCTATTTGGGTATATGATAATGAAAAGAATGATTAATAAATAAGGCAATTAATTAATAGATTGGTCAAACGAAGTGGATATTATAACAAGGATTGGTTTCATCCAATCTTGACACATCTATTTATTTTTAGAATATTCTGTACTTAGAAAATAACACCATAAAGTATTATGTTGTATCCAAACTATTTGACTTACCTATATACCATGATTATACCATGTCCCTTGTGTGGATAATGTATAAAATAGAAGGTGAAGCAATTATGAAGATTAATGATCTTATTATGAACCTAACACATTAAACCTTTTTGAAACTTAAAGGATGACACCAGTTTCTTGTCAGGCTTGTCCATGTGGGCGAGACCATAGGTGTGCCACTTCTATTGATAAGGAGATTAGGAAGGAGACAGGGGTTCCTAGAGGGAATCAAAATCCCTCTCTCAAACCATCTCTTAATCTAAACTAGGCCATCATGTTGGCTTTGTAAAATTTAGCCAAAATCATCATAGATAGCTTGCCTCCTATAACCCAGCAAGAGCAACACCAGGATGCCAAGAGACTTAGAGTTCCATCCAGAGAATGGAGTAGGAGCCCTCCTCAGGGATTTGTAGAGGGGTAGGGAGAGCATGGTATTGAATATTTAAATGGGCCTAAGCCTCTACCAGGTTTAGTGGCTGAAGTGGTTGAGAGGCCTGTGATAGCCGAGGACATAAAGGAAAGATCTTATGATAGGTCTCAGAACCATAAATCAACATCTCACTTGTTAGGATATTAAAAAACCCCTTGGAAAGGAAATCAGAGGAGCTAATCAGGGCTATTTAGAGATCCCCAGCCTCAACAAAACTTGAAACAAAGACCACCACATGGGTGACATGGCTTTAAGCCCAAACCGCGGTAGACACATGGTCCTAGGAGGGACTAGGGACACCAGGAACCTTTTACACATCTCATGTAGACTCATAAGTCCTCTAGGGGTGGTTACAATAGGTCCAATAGGACAAAAGGTTTTCAGTACTCTGGGCCTCAGGGAGTGTAGATTTAGTCACAAGGGCCATGCTACACATGCAAAGACATTGGTCACATTACTCGAGAGAGTCCTCAAGCAGGAACTCAACAATAAACAATGATTGGGCCTACAGTTGAATATGGGAAAGTCCCATAGTTTTTATAGAGGTTGATGACCACCATGACTCTAGAGCATTAGGCTATAATCACTGAGGTCACAGGTAGAGTAGGATGGATAGTTGGCTCAAGAGTCGAATTGTATCTTGGCACGATAGACCCTGACCCTTTGAGGTAGAGAGATGGACCAGGTTAGGCTCCAGTAGGATTGCTATGGCAGGGTGAAAATCTCATGGGAGGATGTAGTTCAGATGAGATATTAGTACCCCCACCTCTTTGATGAAATCCAAGAAGATGTTCATGCCTAGAGGGGGTGGATGTGAGGCCTAACCCAGAACCTTACAACTTAGCTCTATATTTCTATGTTTATGTATCAGTTGTTACTATTTAAGACTCTTGGATACTTGGATACATATGTTATTTCTAAGGATCTAAAAAAGATCATGTACCAGGTTATTACGCATTATGTTGATGTGAACCTATTCTAGTAATACCCTATGGGTTAATTATGCAATCTATCTTAATGGTTTAGTTTATGATGCACTGAGTGAAATATACACGTTAGGATATTTGAAAATGCAGATATTGTTTAATTTTCCAATGTGTAAAGGAATGCAAATGTAAGTGGTGTGTGTGTTACATTATGTATTTTGTTACGATTACATGTGGATTTTATTGGACATACTGATGTGTGCAATGAGTGTGCAGGTAGTTGACCATGGTATTAAATGTAGGGTTTCAAAGACTAACCTATGTATATTCACTGTAATGCTAAGGTCCTGTATGTGAAGAGACATAGACCTCGTTGTTATGTATTTTATTTGTAAATGTATGTCGTATGATTATATTTAAATTGGTTTTGTTAAAAGTTAAATGCGTCATGCCTAATGTAATTTATGTGTCACTTGACACCTATGTCTTTATGTGTTGGCATGACTAGTAAATGTAACTAAGGAAGACCTATTCATGACCCAAGGGTTACCTAGTGTAGTAATCATGTAAACCCTAGATTTAGGAAGACTAGATTGGGTCAAGAGAGTTGAAATTCGGATGTAAACTTCACGTGGAGTTTAGGAGGACCAAATAGGCTTCCAGAAGGTAGTTAGGGTTTGTTTTGACCACCCTACTTGGTACCTTAGGGGTTAGGGGTCATTTTCAACCCATTAGGAGTCTTGGAACTCATTTATGACACCCCTAAAATATCTCCTCTTCAAAGTGGCGAAAATTGAAGAGTTTGAGAATTTTGGGCAATGTATTCAATCCTTCCCATGTGAGCCATTAATACCATTTTATAGGAGCTTTGACTTAGGATGGAAGGGGAAGAGTCTAGAGGCTTCCTCATTAATGCTAGAATCAGATATTTTCTTGGCTAAAGCCTTTTTAGGGAGATGGGGAGAGGAAAGTAAGGTTGATCACCCACTCTCTACTCTTAGAGACCACTAGAATTGGAGAAGGAAGGAAAGGCTTACAGATGAGAAAGCTTCACAGTTCCATCTCTTCATCTTTGAACTTAAGTTCTGGATTTTATCTAGAACTAGTAGCATATTTCATGTTTCATGTATGTAAAATCTTTAGGTAGTATAGTGGAGTTCTATGTAATTTGTTTCAACTCCATGGTTTCCATGGTGGTATATATGCAAGTGTTGTCTCTTATTTTGTGATGCAAAATTGTGTTTACTTTAGTGTTGAGTTTTATTGTGATTGTTAAGGGATTTTTCAAGGTGTACTCACCCGAGGGAAGGTTGGGTAACCTTGAGGGGGTGAGAGAATATTGGGCAGCCCATTATAGAGGAGAGCTTCTCCATGTGTGGGAAGTATAAGATGGATGTTATGGGCTCCATGTCAAGTTTTCCTAAGGGCAAGGGGGAGATAAGGTGGATTGTAAAAGGGATTTTGTGTCCATGTGTGACACATAATTCCTTACTATTATCTTGGTTGTCTGCTCTAGGTTCTTGGTCCACTTTCACCCTATGTTAAAATAGTCTTTCAAAGGCTTATATGTACAACCTTGGTTGGGAGTTATTTTTTGTGTTTATCCATGTTTTTTTGTTTATGGATATGTTTTTACCTATTAGTGTTTGTAACCCCTAGCTTGGGGGTGGCCTAAAAGGCATAGGTTGGGAGGTGAGCCTCCATGGTCAACCTACAGGGTTTTAATTGCAAGTTATTTAAAGCTCTTGGAAGGAACAAGCGTGTCTAGGAGGATTTGTATCTAAAGTTATTTTCATTGATTATCTTGTAATTTCCTAAAAGGAGAAAGTTGTAACTCCTTGATAATCTCTGGTTCATAAATTTATTTTAATGATGAAATCTCCTTATGGTTTGAAAGGGAAAATTTGTATTTCAAGGTTGAAAATTTGAAAGCTTTTATTGAATAAAGTTAGAACAAAAAGTTATATTCATGATCTCTTAAGATTGATTCTTCGGTTAAAACTTTACCTTGATTCGTTGATAGAATTAAAATTTAAAATAATTCCTTATTATATGATAGTTTTCCTTGCAGTTAATGTATATTCTAAATGATAATATAAAAAAAATTATTCCCTTGAAAATGATAGTAGGATTATCTATTGAATATCAAGTTATTGATATTCTAATCCTTGAAGTTGTAGGATTTAATTTGATAATGTTCACAAGGATTATTAACTTAATATCTTAATGTTGCAAATATATCATTTTATTTTTCATAGTTTTAATTGATTAAGTAAATGGATTGTTTCCTCAACATTAGGAGTAGTTTAGTAAGATTTGAATAATCTTTGACTTTATCTTAAACCCTATTTATGATATTATAGTAATTAAATTGATAAATTTCAAAAGGGGCATTAATCTTAATGATATTATGAAATCATTAGATTCATTTAATTTTTCATGACTATAAATGGGTTAGGAAATAAATTCCTTATATACATTAAGAAAACATAGAAAGATTTAATGTAACCCTTTTAGAATAAATTTTAAAATTAATTCCTATAAGTAACCCTCATGCTTTTAAATATAAAATTATTATACCTAGTTATAACTAGGAGTTAACTTGTATATGAAATATATATAGAAATATAAACACTTGAGTGTTTATATAAAAATAAATATATACTTGAGTATTTAAAAAGGAAAACAATTTTCAAATATATGTAATGTTATATGAAAATACGATTGTATATAAACCTCTTATTATTTAAAACACAATTTTAATTTCTTTGGTTTTACAATAGAGAAATTTATAATTAAATATATCTTCATTTATCTTTCTTTAATATTATATATATATATGTGTGTGTGTGTGTGTGTGTGTGTGTGTGTGTGTGTGTGTTTGTGTGTGTGGGGATTTCCCTACAGTGTAACGAAAGTTGCAAGCCCTCTTGATAGATTGGTCTCATGTTTGAACCTTGGCAGTGTGTGTGCAATTGAAATTTTGTTGAAGTCAAACCATGTGCAGGAGGCGTTGACATGGAAGTTTAGATTGTCTCATGGGAGACCCATCAGTGGATTGGGGGTGACCGCAAAGACTGTGCATATCCTACACAGTGGAGTGATAAGGTGTCAAAAGTGGCCCACATGATGGAGGGATAAGGAGTTGACATGCCAAATTGTGGAGTGCTAAGTAGGTCCGATCACATGGAACACAATAGGTGGTGATTGGTAGTTGTGTGGAGATCAAGCCAGATTTGATGCATGGTGGTCGAGGTTGGAGCTTGCGTAGAAGGTGAGAAGGGAGATATAAGGTATTGTGCTAATTGGAGGGAGTAATGCCTGCTCCCAATCTATTCACACACTCACCACCCAATGTGAGATGGTGGCTGGTATAGAGTGATAAGGTGGTGGCTAGGTGGCATGTGAGGAGGGAGGCATAAGATGGCAGACAACGTTGGAGTGATAAGGTGATTCATTGATTGGGTGGTCAGGCATTATAAATATAGGTGTATCTAGGAGGCGTCGAGGCCTCGACAACCACAGTCTCATCAAGGATGGGGTCCCCCTTAATGTGACCCCACTGGTTCAAAGCTCTAGTCAAAGGCACTTGCCCAATATATATATATATATATATATATATATATATATATATATATATATATATATATATATATATATATATATATATATATATATATATATATATATATATATATATATATATATATATATATATATATATATATATATATATATATATATATATATATATATATAAATTACAAAATGCTGTTCTATATCTTTTTGAGCAGATCAAAATTCATTTTTAAATGAGCGTAATAACCGTAAATTTTTATAGTAATAAAAAATTTAAAAAATATTTGGGTGACCGACAAAGGCCGGAAGGGCCGAAGCCCTACCCGTCCCCTGCTCAGCCCCCACTTCACACCCCCTTCCCCTTGCAAACCTTGCCACCACTATGGAAGACACAGTGGGGGCAGACTCGGCCCTATCATCCCACCACCCACTGTGTCGGCCACAGTGGTGCGAAATAGTGGCTCCCCCCTATGTGTGCTGCCAGAGGAAGCAGCGGCCAGGTATGGTGGCACTGCCCCGTGCAGCCACCACCGTGGCCCGAGCCACCCCTCAGTGGCTATCTTCATTTGGCCCTCTCCTGCAGACCTGCATGCAGCAGGTTAGGGCTTTGTTTCAAATATATATATATATATATATATATAATAAATTTTAATGCATAATAATATTAAGCACCAGGATGCCAAGAGACTTAGAGTTCCATCTAGAGAATGGAGTAGGAGCCCTCCTCAGGGACATGCAGAGGGGTAGGGAGAGCATGGTATTGAATATTTAAATGGGCCTAAGCCTCTACCAGGTTTAGTGTCTCAAGTGGTTGAGAGGCCTATGATAGCTGAGGACATAAAGGAAAGATTTTATGATAGGTCTCAGAACCATAAATCAACATCTCACTTGTTAGGATATTAAAAAACCCCTTGGAAAGGAAATCAGAGGAGCTCATTAGGGATATTTAGAGATCCCCAGCCTCAACAAAACCTGAAACAAAGACCACCACATGGGTGACATGGCTTTAAGCCCAAACTGTGGTAGACACATGGTCCTAGGAGGGACTAGAGACACTAGGAACCTTTTACACATCTCATGTAGACTCATAAGTCCTCTAGGGGTGGTTACAATAGGTCCAATAGGACAAAATGTTTTCAGCACCCGGGCCTCAGGGAGTGCAGATTCAGTCACAAGGGCCATGCTACACATGCAAAGACACGGGTCACATTACTCAAGAGAGTCCTCAAGCAGGAACTCAATAATAAACAATGATTGAGCCTACAGTTGAATATGGGAAAGTCCCATAGTTTTTATAGAGGTTGATGACCACCATGACTCTAGAGCATTAGGCTATAATCACTGAGGTCACAGCTAGAGTAGGATGGATAGTTGGCTCAAGAGTCAATTTGTATCTAGGCACGATAGACCCTGACCCTTTGAGGTAGAGAGATGGACCAGGTTAGGCTCCAGTAGGATTGCTATGGCAGGGTGAAAATCTCATGGGAGGATGTAGTTCAGATGAGATATTAGTACCCCCACCTCTTTGATGAAATCCAAGAAGATGTTCATGCCTAGAGGGGGTGGATGTGAGGCCTAACCCAGAACCTTACACCTTAGCTCTATATTTCTATGTTTATGTATTAGTTGTTACTATTTGAGACTCTTGGATACTTGGATACATATGTTATTTCTAAGGATCTAAAAAGGATCATGTACCAGGTTATTACGCATTATGTTGATGTGAACCTATTCTAGTAATACCCTATGGGTTAATTATGCAATCTATCTTAATGGTTTAGTTTATGATGCACTGAGTGAAATATACACGTTAGGATATTTGAAAATGCAGATATTGTTTAATTTTCCAATGTGTAAAGGAATGCAAATGTAAGTGGTGTGTGTGTTACATTATGTATTTTGTTACGATTACATGTGGATTTTATTGGACATACTGATGTGTGCAATGAGTGTGCAAGTAGTTGACCATGGTATTAAATGTAGGATTTCAAATACTAACCTATGTATATTCACTGTAATGCTAAGGTCCTGTATGTGAAGAGACATAGACCTCGTTGTTATGTATTTTATTTGTAAATGTATGTCGTATGATTATATTTAAATTGGTTTTGTTAAAAGTTAAATGCATCATGCCTAATGTAATTTATGTGTCACTTGACACCTATGTCTTTATGTGTTGGCATGACTAGTAAATGTAACTAAGGAAGACCTATTCATGACCCAAGGGTTACCTAGTGTAGTAATCATGTAAACCCTAGATTTAGGAAGATTAGATTGGGTCAAGAGAGTTGAAATTCGGATGTAAACTTCATGTGGAGTTTAGGAGGACCAAATAGGCTTCCAGAAGGTAGTTAGGGTTTGTTTTGACCACCCTACTTGGTACCTTAGGGGTTAGGGGTCATTTTCAACCCATTAGGAGTCTTGGAACTCATTTATGACACCCCTAAAATATCTCCTCTTCAAAGTGGCGAAAATTGAAGAGTTTGAGAATTTTGGGCAATGTATTCAATCCTTCCCATGTGAGCCATTAATACCATTTTATAGGAGCTTTGACTTAGGATGGAAGGGGAAGAGTCTAGAGGCTTCCTCATTAATGCTAGAATCAGATATTTTCTTGGTTAAAGCCTTTTTAGGGAGATGGGGAGAGGAAAGTAAGGTTGATCACCCACTCTCTACTCTTAGAGACCACTAGAATTGGAGAAGGAAGGAAAGGCTTACAGAGGAGAAAGCTTCACAGTTCCATCTCTTCATCTTTGAACTTAAGTTCTGGATTTTATCTAGAACTAGTAGCATATTTCATGTTTCATGTATGTAAAATCTTTAGGTAGTATAGTGGAGTTCTATGTAATTTGTTTCAACTCCATGGTTTCCATGGTGGTATATATGCAAGTGTTGTCTCTTATTTTGTGATGGAAAATATTTTGTTTACTTTAGTGTTGAGTTTTATTGTGATTGTTAAGGGATTTTTCAAGGTGTACTCACCCGAGGGAAGGTTGGGTAACCTTGAGGGGGTGAGAGAATATTGGGCAGCCCATTATAGAGGAGAGCTTCTCCATGTGTGGGAAGTATAAGATGGATGTTATGGGCTCCATGTCAAGTTTTCCTAAGGGCAAGGGGGAGATAAGGTGGATTTGAAAAGGGATTTTGTGTCCATGTGTGGCACATAATTCCTTACTATTATCTTGGTTGTCTGGTCTAGGTTCTTTGTCCACTTTCACCCTATGTTAAAATAGTCTTTCAAAGGCTTATATGTACAACCTTGGTTGGGAGTTATTTTTTGTGTTTATCCATGTTTTTTTGTTTATGGATATGTTTTTACCTATTAGTGTTTGTAACCCCTAGCTTGGGGGTGGCCTAAAAGGCATAGGTTGGGAGGTGAGCCTCCATGGTCAACCTACAGGGTTTTAATTGCAAGTTATTTAAAGCTCTTGGAAGGAACAAGCGTGTCTAGGAGGATTTGTATCTAAAGTTATTTTCATTGATTATCTTGTAATTTCCTAAAAGGAGAAAGTTGTAACTCCTTGATAATCTCCGGTTCATAAATTTATTTTAATGATGAAATCTCCTTATGGTTTAAAAGGGAAAATTTGTATTTCAAGGTTGAAAATTTGAAAGCTTTTATTGAATAAAGTTAGAATAGAAAGTTATATTCATGATCTCTTAAGATTGATTCTTCGGTTAAAACTTTACCTTGATTTATTGATAGAATTAAAATTTAAAATTATTCCTTATTATATGATAATTTTCCTTGCAGTTAATTTATATTCTAAATGATAATATAAAAAAAATTATTCCCTTGAAAATGATAGTAGGATTATCTATTGAATATCAAGTTATTGATATTCTAATCCTTGAAGTTGTAGGATTTAATTTGATAAATGTTCACAAGGATTATTAACTTAATATCTTAATGTTGCAAATATATCATTTTATTTTTCATAGTTTTAATTGATTAAGTAAATGGATTGTTTCCTCAACATTAGGAGTAGTTTAGTAAGATATGAATAATCTTTGACTTTATCTTAAAGCCTATTTATGATATTATAGGAATTAAATTAATAAATTTCAAAAGGGGCATTAATCTTAATGATATTATGAAATCATTAGATTCATTTAATTTTTCATGACTATAAATGGGTTAGGAAATAAATTCCTTATATACATTAAGAAAACATAGAAAGATTTAATGTAACCCTTTTAGAATAAATTTTAAAATTAATTCCTATAAGTAACCCTCATGCTTTTAAATATAAAATTATTATACCTAGTTATAACTAGGAGTTAACTTGTATATGAAATACATATAGAAAAACACTTGAGTGTTTATATAAAAATAAATATATACTTGAGTATTTAAAAAGGAAAACTATTTTCAAATATATGTAATGTTATATGAAAATTCGATTGTATATAAACCTCTTATTATTTAAAACACAATTTTAATTTCTTTGGTTTTACAATAGAGAAATTTATAATAAAATATATCTTCATTTATCCTTCTTTAATATTATATATGTGTGTGTGTGTGTGTGTGTGTGTTTGTTTGTGTGTGTGTGTGTGTGTGTGGATTTCCCCGCAGTGTAACGGAAGTTGCAAGCTCTGTTGATAGGGTGGTCTCATGTTTGAACCTTGGCAGTGTGTGTGCAATTGAAATTTTATTGAAGTCAAACCGTGTGCAGGAGGCGTTGACATGGAAGTTCAAATGGTCTCATGGGAGACCCATCGGTGGACTGGGGGTGACTGCAAAGACTGTGCATATCCTACACAGTGGAGTGATAAGGTGTCAAAAGTGGCCCACATGATGGAGGGATAAGGAGTTGACATGCCAGATTGTGGAGCGCTAAGTAGGTCCGATCACATGGAACACAACAGGTGGTGATTGGTAGTTGTGTGGAGATCAAGCCGGATTTGATGCATGGTGGTCGAGGTTGGAGCTCGCGCAAAAGGTGAGAAGGGAGATATAAGGTATTGTGCTAATTGGAGGGAGTAATGCCTGCTCCCAATCCGTTCGCACACTCACCACCCAATGTGAGATGGTGGCTGGTATAGAGTGATAAGGTGGTGGCTCGGTGGCATGTGAGGAGGGAGGCATAAGATGGCAGACAATGTTGGAGTGATAAGGTGGTTCATTGATTGGGTGGTCAGGCATTATAAATATAGGTGTATCTAGGAGGCGTCAAGGCCTCGACAGCCACATTCTCATCAAGGATGGGGTCCCCCTTAATGTGACCCCACTGGTTTAAAGCTCTAGTCAAAGGCACTTACCCAATATATATATATATATATATATATATATATATATATATATATATATTACAAAACTCTGTTCTATATCTTTTTGAGCAGATCAAAATTCATTTTTAAATGAGCGTAATAACTGTAAATTTTTATAGTAATAAAAAATCTGAAAAATATTTGGGTTACCGACGAAGGCTGGAAGGGGTGATGCCCTACCCATCCCCTGCTCGGCCCCTACTTCACACCCCCTTCCCCTCGCAAACCTTGCCACCACTATGGTAGACACAGTGGGCGCGGACTCGGCCCTGTCGTCCCACCACCCACTGTGTCAGCCACAGTGGTGTAAAACAGTGGCTCCCCCCTGTGTGTGTTGCCAGAGGAAGAAGCGGCCAGGTATGGTGGCACTGCCCCGTGCAGCCACCACCGTGGCCCGAGCCGCCCCTCAGTGGCTATCTTCATTTGGCCCTCTCCTGCAGACCTGCATGCAGCGGGTTAGGGCTTTGTTTTAAAATATATATATATATATAATAAATTTTAATGCATAATAATATTAAGCATAATTAATTAATAGACAACATTAAAATTAATAATACTTTATAAATTAAAACTAAAGCAAGACATGAAACAAATTCTAAGGGTTGCCAACCCAATTTTATCCTTCTATAAGGAGGGGTATTTAGAGGATTGAGTAAAAGATTTTACTGATTAAATTATCCTTATGGACTTCAAATAAAATAAATTCAGAACCATAGTGTGTTTATTTGACCTTAAGCCAATAATCTAGTAGTTTGTATTTTGAATTTCATTTAAATATTTATTAGATGTTTATGTAGACTAATGTAGAAAATTCTAGAAGTTGGAGACTTCTAGGCTTTCTAAAAGAATTCAATTTAAAATTGATTTGTTGGAATTGGTTATTTTAAATTATTCTCAATTGAATAATTCTTTAATATAGAAATTAATTTAATAAATTTTTGTTAATTAAAGGAATTAGATAATGAATTTAGCAATAAGGTTAACGTTGTTAATTTATTTGATATTTTGATCAAGTGTATGCTAGGGTCAAATATTTGGAGATTTGTCTTATACTTGGTATTTGATTGATTAGATTATTTAATTAAATAGTTAAAGGCTAATTAACTAAACCTATTTAATTGAATATTCATAGTAAAATTATTAAACAAACCTTACGATTGTGCGTTGAACGTAATTTTATCATCATGGTCGTAATTAAATTTTGAACATTACGTAAGAGTTTTTAATACTTTTATGGACTCATTGACCAAATTTAGGCACAATTGACTTTTGGTCAACTATTAGTCAAACCTAGGAAGGTCACCTCGATTTTGTGTGCCCAAACCTTCCCTATTGAGTTTAGACCGTTTTAACTCTATTACATGTCTATCGATGCAAGGTTGACTTTTTGGTCAACTCTAGTTGACTTTAGTCAACTACCTTATTTTGTGTGTCGATCAAAGCTAGTGACTTAGAGAATCCTATAGGTTTATTTGGAAACAATTCTGAGAAGTTTGGCTTTGGGTCAAACTTGGTCAACCTTCTTCTAGTTGGACCCTGGTGTCATTTTTGAACACTTGACGAAATTGGTAAAGCTTACCCTTCTACATCCTTTTGCGTGTTCTTTGAATGCTGGAGCTAAAATGTATAAGACGTTATCAAAATTAGTCACGTATGTATGTGTACTTATAGTTAAATAGTAGGTTGTAAAAAAAAAATTGTAGTTGTGTTTTGCTCAACTTTTGGGGACGACAAAAAGGAAAGTATAAAGGCAAGTTACCATTGAAATGTTTCAATTGTAATAAGATTGGACATATTACATCTAGATGTCCTGACAATGACATAAATGATAAGAATGATAAAAGAGATAACTGACACCGAAGATTCAGAGATTTTAATGGTAAAGGAAAGAAGTCTTGTTACCTAGCTGATTAAGGTATAACTGATGATGAATCTAATGATACCGAGGAAGGTTATGAAGTTGTTTTTGTTGTAGTAAAGGAAGAATTAGATGAGGAAAAATATGAAGATGAAAAATCACTTGTTTCTCATGTAAGTAAACTAGACCCTTGGATTATTGATAGTGGTTTTTTACACCATATGACTGGTGATATCGATAAATTTGAGAACCTAGAAGAATATGATGGAGGATTTGTCAGATTTTGAAATGATGCTCCATGTTTTGTGATAGGTAAAGGATCCATTGTATTAAATGACAAGATGAAATTTAATGATGCATATTGGGTTAGAGGACTAAACTATAATCTATTGAGTGTTGCACAACTGAACAATATTGGCCACCGACTAGAATTTTAGAACATAAAAGTTAAGATCTATGGTGCTGATGGAGATCTAATTGGAATTGGAGGACAATCAAGAGGTAATTTATTTTATCTTGATACTGATGCTAAGAGTTGTTTATTTTCTAAAACTAAATATGTATGCTTATGGCATAAGAGACTATGTCATGTGAATATTGATAACTTGATCAAAGTGAGTAAGAAGAGTAGAGTCAGAGGACTAAAAAGACTAAGAGAACTTGATAAAGCTATGTGTAAAGAATGTCAAGTTGGTAAGATGACCAAGTCAAGATTTCTAAGCAAATCATATTCTAAAAATAGTAATTTCGAATTGGTTCACAATAACCTTTTTGGTCCTATGAAAGTTCAAATCTATTATGGAGATCGGTAATTTATTTTGTTTGTTGATGATTATTCAGGAATGATGTCAGTTATGTTTTTAAAAGAAAATTTTTATGCATTTCAAATGTTTAAGTGGTATAAGGCTAGAGTTGAGAAGGAAATAGGTAAACAAATTAAGTGTTTGAGATTTGATAGAAGAGGTGAATTTATCTTTGATGAATTTACTATCTTCTGTAATGAGCATGGAATTAAAAGACAAGTGTCTTCACTGAGGACTCCACAACAAAATGGGATAGTTGAGAGAAGAAATAGATCTATTGTTGATTGTGCCAGAACTTTATTGATTGACAAATATTGCACAAACATTCTAGAGAGAAGCTATAAGTACTACAATTTAAACTCTCCACTAAATATAGTTGAAGAAAGGTACCAACAAGACACCTTATGAATTATGGTTTGGATGCACAACAGATGTAAGTCATTTCAACAAATTTGGTAGTAGGTGTTATGTACTAAAATATTATAGAAATGGAAAGTTTGATTCTAAAGGTGATGAAGGAATATTTCTTGGTTACTCATCAAAGAGAAAAGAATATAAATGTTTAATCAAGGATTCTAACAAAATTGTTGAAAGTGTAAACGTAAGAGTTCATAAATTTGATGAAAAGAATGAAGAGCACAGCAAAAAGGAACCTAAGGATTATAACAAAAAAATTTATGCACAAGATGGTAATTCAGTTGATGCAATTGAGCAACAGCCAGAACAAATCAATGAACAAGATGATACTCCACCGAGAGATGAGAACTTTGATGAACAATCTATTGAACTTGTGTTAGAAAAGTATGCGAGGAGACACCACTCATTGAGCAGAATTATTGGAGACAAGAATGCATGAGTCTTGACAAGAAGTAAGTTAAAAGATAACGCATGTTTGATTTCTGAATTTGAGCCTAGATTGGTAAAGGATACACTAGAAAATGAAGAGTGGTTGAATAGAATGAAAGAAGAAATATATCAAATTGAAAATAATAACACATGGTCACTAGTATCAAGACCTAAGGATAAGAATGTGATTGGAACAAAGTGGGTTTTCAAAAATAAACTCAATGAGAAAGGAGATGTGATTAGAAATAAAGCAAGATTAGTTTGTAAACGGTATGCACAAGAAGAAGGAATTGACTATGGTGAAATTTTTTCCCCTGTTGCTATATTAGAAGGTTTTAGAATATTACTTGCATATGCTACTTACAAAAGATTTAAAGTTTATTAAATGGATGTTAAGTCTTCATTTCTGAATGGAATTCTTGAAGAGGAAGTCTAATTGAAAAACCTTATGGATTTGTTGATAAGAACAATAAGAATATGGTCTACAAACTGCATAAAGCTCTGTATGGATTAAATAAGGCTCCCCAAGCATGATATGAAAGACTACACTCTTATTTAGTTAAGATTGGATTTGAAAGGACTAGTGATCATAGCAATTTATACTTGAAATGTGATAAATCTAATGAAATTTTGATTATTGAGATATTTTTTGATGAAATTATATTTGGTGGTAATGAGATGATGTCTAAATCATTTGTTGAGGAAATGAGAAAGGAATTTGAGATGTCTATGATTGGAGAGATTAAATACATTATTGGACTTCAAATTCAACAAGTAAAAGATGGGATCTACATCACTCAATCTAAGTATATCAAGGAGATCTTGATAACATTCAGTATGGAAGACTCAAAACTGGTTGGAACACTGATGGCTACTGGTTGTAAATTGTCAAAAGAAGATGATACTAAGGAAGTGAATGAAACTCTTTATCGATCCATGATTGGTAAGCTACAATATGTTGTACACAATAGACCTGACATTGCACATTCAATTGGTATTATTGCAAGGTTTTCAGAAAACCGCAAGGAAACACATTTGTCTCCAGTTAAGAGGATATTCATATATTTGAAAGGGACTGAAGATTTTGGTCTATTATACACAAGAGGTGAAATTTTGATCTTAGAGTATATATTGATGTTGATTAGGTAGGAAATATTGATGACAAGAAAAGCACTAGTGGCATAGCTTTCTTTTTAGGAGAAAGACTAGTGACATGGTTAAGCAAGAAACATAGCTGTATTTCACAGTCTACTACTGAAGCTGAGTATGTGGCAGTAGCTATGAATTGTTCTAATATTGTATGGATTAAACAACTACTATAAGGCATGCATGAAGACAAAACTGATACTATTACAATTTATTGTGATAACACCAGTGCTATTAATATATCAAAGAACCCTATGATGCATTCTAAAACAAAGCATATATCTATTAAGTATCACTAATTGAGAGAGAAAGTATAGGATAAGCATGTGACATTGGAGTATGTGAATTCTGAGGAGCAGATAGCTGATATATTTATAAAATCATTACCGAAGGATGATTTTGAGTATTTCTAAGGTAAGTTAGGGGTTCTTCCCCTATCCAATGTACATTAAGGAAAGATGCATGTTGCATCAATTCAAGGACTCAATAAAATATATATCTTATGAGTTGATGCTAGTATTTCACTCTTTAGGTGAATCCTAATGTTGTGAAAAATGAAGTTTGTGACTTCAATGAAAAATATATACTCTTGAGGTAAATCTGAGAAGTTTTTGTTTCTTTGGTATTGTTTTCAAAGAGGGAGAATAAAGTGAAATTTATATGTTAGAGGGAGAATATCATGGAGATGAACAGATTATAATGAGGGAGACAAGTCAGAAGAATAAAATAGGAAGATGAGTATAGAATGGGGATGAATACTGACAGAATCAAAATGGTAAGTGTTACTGATAGAAAGAGGAAGACTATAGATGAAATATCAGAAAAGGAAAAGTTGCTATTCAGAGGGAGTACAATATATAAATGGTAGTGAAGTGTACCATCATCAATTGAACATTGGATTTTTTAATGTTGCCATCAATTCCAAAGAGGGAGATTGTTACCATAACTGATAATAATGTTGATGATTGATTATCTGATGGAGCTGGCGATGAAGACTGACCAAGAACAGAGGACTACAAAATATAAGAGACACAAAGAGATGGAACAAGTTTCAATAAAATTTCAAGTTCCTAGGTGAAAAGGAAATGTATTACTGATATTTGATTTCAAGGTATAATGAAATGAACGATTAAGATTGATTGTAGGAAAATGTAATAGATGAGATTAAGAGGCAAAAATTGTCTATATAAAGGATGATCTTATATTGATAAATGGCTCACAAAAATGAATAATTGAAGGGTTACCGACTATTGTAGAGAAGAAGGAACAAAGAGATTCTGAGTGGGAAAACAAAGATTAGATGAAGTGTTGATTCCAGAGGATGATGAAGAATTAAAGTGAATATTGAAGAGCGCACAAGGATCTGATTAACCAAATATAGTTGCACATCTACAGGTCATTTTTATTACTGTTGCTTACTAGCATTTGTAATAGATAAATCTCTTAACAAAGTTTGACATTCTAAAATAGTGTTTAAAGCCCTCTAACAAGGCCACTCCTAACAGGGTGAAGATCCTACCAGATCTGAGGTAAATTCCTTAGCCAGGTCACACCTAACAGTGTGTTTTATAATCTTTAACTAGATTGGCTCTTAACCGGGCATACTTTAGAAGAGTATATTTCTTAGTGGGTGACGATTCCCACAACAATTTTTTCCCAAAGCTAGGTTTCCATGTTAAATATTGGTGTTACACATTCTGAATGATTTGTGCAAATTATTTATTGATAGTTATAGTTGATTTACTGTTGTTTGTAAATAGTGAACTGTGTAGCTACCGAGTTAATCAGAGAAAAGTAATTTAAGGTATTTGTGATCAGGATTACTGATTCACCCCCCCTCCCCCCCTCTCCATAATCTAACACAATTTTCTCTCCACACAATAGAGGGAATCATGCCACATTCTCAAGGTATCTTTTGTTGTATGTTAATTTAATTTATATTTAATTAATAAATGAATGAATAACTAAATTAGTAAAAAAATTATGATCAAAATATAGAGCCAAAATATTCATGGAAGTAGTCACATTCCTTCACCCACCTTTTCCATGACATCAGCGAGTCCACATGTATATATGTAATAAAGCATTATAATTATTTCATGTGAGTAGTACATTATTCTATGAATGGTTTTCTTATAGTTATCATACATGTACATTAGTTTACTATTGGACCCTCGACACTAACACCACAGACCGAGGAAGTTGTGGTACTTTTATAGAGGTACTATTTATTCATTTGTGTGGTTGTAAAAAAATATAGGTTTTCTTGATAACTACATAATACTCTTGTTGTTTCTATTTTAGTTCTTGATATCAGAGACTCCTCATGTTTTTCACAACTCTTTAGATTGTGGGGCTGCCACAATTGTAGTGAGTTCCAAAGAATTGATCAAGGTATGGAAGAGATAACTTAATTTTAATTATTGTTTTAATGATTTGTATTAAAATTTTTAATGATATTCATGTATTTATTTTAATTATTATTTTGATTGTTGTTGTAGGGACTTTTCCCTCTAGATCATCAGCATGCCCCTTCCATGGATGAACATAATGACTATTTCATAGTGGTAAGAAAGTATTATATTGTATGCCATTGTATAATTCAGTTTCGATGTATAATAGTTATTGATGTTTATACTTTTGATTTTATCATTTGGAGCTCTAGAAGAGTCTCTACATGAGGAAAAGTGAGTGCTTTCAAAAGACTAAAACATCCATGGCATATCCATCGCATGACATTCAAAGGCATCTTGAGACTTGTTTTCTTCCCCTTGCAAGAAAGGACTATATTAGGGACATATATTATATGCCTATATGACATTATTGGACACATTTTTTGTATATTATATATGTGACACTTGGTACATCCATTTGGCTTTGAGGAAGCCAATTTGACTGTATTGGATATATTCAATGTATGACATTATTGGACATATATATTTGGCTTCATGCCATGTGAAAATTTATAGTTCATGTTTTAAGTACATACAATTCATGTCTCCTGTGTATTGATGTATACTACTTCATGTTTATGTGGATGTGTTATGCTTTGTATATTATGTTATACCCCCCAAATTAGCATATTTTGTAGTTTCATTTCCATAAAATAAGCATTCAAATTTTTTGCACACGGGTCATCACCGAACATTTGTATTTGGTGTCCTTTTGAGAAGGTTGAAGTTACATAATTCTCTTTATAAAGTATCAAACAAAGTGGGTTATCAAGTAAGAAAAGTTGGATGGTACCAAGGAGAGACTTATTCAATAAGTCAAGTCATAAAGATGATTTTCTTGTGGGGTCCAGTATAAAGTATCGAACAAAATGCAGATTTGAATGAGAGTTAGAAGTGATGTATAGATTGATGGATGCATTTGAAAAGGGAAGTATGAGGTGGGACCCTCTTTGATGCATTGGTTGAAGATTTTTGAGAAAATGTTTTCCATAATATTTAAAGCTAGTGTCAAGTAAACAAAGGTCATCGAATAAGATAAAAAAATATATGTTGAGGCTTCAAGTTATTTGAAAAGGAATAAACCACTAGGACCCATTTTCCATGAGCATTAAATAAAATCATGTTTTAGATAAGAGAATATAGTTGAATAATATGCCCGAGGTTCTTTGAAATGTTGTGGGGCCTCCTCACTTAATGCTTCAAATAAACTACTATGTTGAGTAACCCATCCAAAAGAGAAATGATACATAAGTTATTCAAAGGAAGATTGGGAAAGCTAAAACAATCAGGATCAGTATCGAGTTCCTCTAATTCTTGATTAATACGTTAGCACAACGTTTAGTGATAAGAGTTAAGTCCCTATTTCCTGGGGTTCTAGTGATTAGGAATGAAAGAAAAGTAATGTGATTCCCAAAATTCCAAAGGGAAGTTTGGGGACCACATATTTCAAAGTTATAGTTGTAAGAAGGACAAATCACCAAAAATTTGACATAGTGGTGGCTTTGACTTCAAAGAAAAACTAAATGCTCTAGTACAAAGAATTGATGCTCAAGATGCTAATAATCAGGATTAGAAGAAGAGTAAGGGAAATCCTAAAATTTTGAAGGGAATCTTTTAGAGTACAACATTATCCATCGAAGAATGAAAGAAGGAAGTGTAATTCCCAATCTCTGGAGAATGGAACTTGTGGAAAATTGGTCAATGAGTTGACAGTCCAAGGGAAAATCAGAGGGTGACAAGTGACACACATTCTAAAGAAAGGTGGTGGGTCTAGGATGACACGTGACTGTTAGAATGATTTAGAAAAATAGAGAGGGGGGTGAATCAGATGTTCTTGGGTTCAGATGTACCAATTGAAATTTCTAGCACTTCAACAATCTTAGATCTAATTAGCAATTCAACTCAGTCTCTATAGCATATATCAGAAACATATAACATGAATTCCACTATCTAAAAGTAATTAACTTGCATAATATAAAGCTTTCAACAACATTCACATCAAAATCATTCACAAAAGTATAACACTAGGATTTATAGTGGAAACCCAATTTGGGAAAAACCACTTTGTAACATGTTACTGATTTTCACTCTTTTGAAGTGAGCTATGTGAAAAGTCAACCCTATTAAAGGTTTACATACACACTATTAGGTGTGACCATGTTAAATGATTTAAAACACTTTGTCAAAAGTGGTCTAGTTAGAGGGCTTAAGAACATTCCATCAGATTGTCACCTTGATTAAAGGATTTAGATTGATACAATGGTTAGAAAGTAATAGTAGTTTCTGATCTGATAAACATACAACTCACTTTGAAAATACATATCCACTTCAAACATATATGTTGATTTAATGACTGATCTCCATTTCTATTTCCATCTCTGATCTCATCAAAATTCACTTCAAGCAATCACAACTCTATTCAACTCCTTCACAATTTCACCTTCAGCCTTCTGCTTAGACTTATCAGTTAATAAAATCAACCTCTTCTTCTTACATCATAACATCATAATTAGGTTTTCCTTTATACATCTTTGATCAAGTAGATCAATCTTTTACCACTTAATCTCCTTCGTAGATCTTAGGTTTAGGTTAGATTCATCAAATCCTTCCATCATTGTGTTCTTCATCTTTTCCTTCTAGATACATCTCCAAATTTCTCTTTGAGTCCATAAAAAAATGATTTACCATGCATTAAATGCTCCATATAATTCATTAATAATGTTAACACATTTTACATATCCCAAGACTTCAACTATGTAGGTTGGGATTCTCAATTCTTTCTCCAAATGTAAATTACTGACACTCGGTCAATATTGTGTTCATCTTCTTAGTCATCACTACAAACTGTCTTCCTTGGAAAACACTATCTTTGCTCAGTAAATTCTTGTCGCTCGATAATTACTAATGTTTGGTCAACACTAGATTTCCTTAGCATATACTAGCACTTGGTCGACACTAACATTACTCAACTTAAAGTAGATTTCTTCACTTTTGCTTGGTTAAGCCTACATTTCCAGTCTTTCTTCTTACTTAGATAAACAACTCATTACCTTGTCAATGTGCCAACTGATCAAGTACCTATTGAAGTATCACATAAATCAACCTTTCCTTAGGTCCTCTTGTTATCTCCTCTTTTCAAATCCTCTTCATCAATCAAAAGATATGGTACTATCCTAGGTAGAAACTATCTTACCAGTTAAGGTTTGACATTAATGGAATTAACAATTGCTTCAATTTTAGTTTCCAACAATCTCCCTCTTTGGCATTGATGGCAACACCACATGAATAACACATGATTTACCAAATAATCCAAAATATTTGTGTATCAGATTCTTATTAATATCCTTAGCTTCATTCTGATTCACAACTTTTTCCTTGCCTGGCCGCTTGCTCAATTACTCCCTCTGAATATTTTTTGTATCTCTTCGTCAAGTTTCATTGAATCTTCTCCCTCGCGGTTCTATCACTTCATTTATTTTCATTGAATCTTCTCCCTCTTTGACAAAAATCCCAAAGCTTGTATCTGTCACTTACATCTCTACTATGTAGGCGTCTTCATGTCAGCTTTGTATGTTGTATACTCCCTCTATCATCTTGCTTATGACTAATTAATATCTCTGCTTTACTTCTCACAATTCTAGGAAACTCCTAAAGTGTGACCTTTTCTACATCAATTTGTCAAATATTGTGATTAGCACATTTGATGCAGTGCTCCTATTTCACTAGGTATCCTCAGTTAGGGAAATTACCCCTAGTTTACCTATAATATATTCATGAGCATACTTAGGTAAAGCTTTTGTGAAGATATCTAATAATTGTTCCTTTGTATTCACATACTCCAATCTCACTTCTTTTTCTTGAACTATCTCTCTCAAGTAACGATACTTGATAGCAATATGCTTAGTCTTAGTGTGCATCACTAGATTCTTTGATATATTAATAAAACTTGTGTTATCATAGAAAATAACAACTGGTTCAGTGATTTCCTCTTTCATACCTTTTAATAATTTCTTGATCCACACTAAATTTAAACAATTCACTACTGCTGCTACATACTCAACTTCTATTGTAGATTGGGAAATGCAATTTTGTTTCTTTCTTTTCCAAGAGACTAATCTCTTTCCTAGAAAGAATGCTCCACCACTTGTACTTTCCTATCATCAACATTTCCAGCCCAATCTACATCGGTGTAAACTCTCAGTTCAAAATTTTCATTCTTCTTGTAATATAACCCATAATCCTATTTACCTTTCAAATATCTTAGTATTCTTTTCACTACCATCATATGATTTTCCTTAGGATTGGCAGAAAATCTTACCACAATCCTAACTACTAGGGCAATATCTATTCTGTTGTGAACAACATATTGTAGTTTTACAATCATAGATCTATACAAGGTTTGATTCACTTTAGCAGTATCATAATTTTTAGATAGTTTCTATCTAGTAGCCATAGGTGTACTTACATGTGTGGAGTCTTCCATACCAAAATTTTTCAATATCTCCTTGATATATTTAGATTGAGTAATGTAGATATCTTTCTTCATCTAATAAACTTGCAAACCAACAAAGAATTTGATCTCACCAAACATAGACATTTTAAATTCATTTTGCATCTCATTTGAGAATTTCTGACATAGGGCATCTTGTCCTCCAAATATGATATCATCAAAAAAGATTTCAGCTAACAAAATCCCTTTACCTTTCTTAGTCTTCATATACAGATTATTGTTGTCATTTTTCCTTGCAAATCTAGTCTTTATTAAATAATTGTGCAGTCTCTCATACCATGCTCTGGGGGCTTGTTTCAATCCATACTCTTCTTGTTTGGATCAACCAATCCTTCAGGTTGTTCAATGTATACTTCTTCTAATATCCCATTCAAAAATGCAGATTTGACATCCATTTGACATACTTTGAATCCTTTATAAGCTGCATGTGCAAGTAGAGTCCTTACTCCTTCCAATCTTGATACAGGGGCAAATGTCTCCCCATAGTCAATTCCTTCTTCTTGTGCATACCCCTTACATACTAATCTGACCTTGTTTCTTGTGACTTCTCCATGTTCATTTAGCTTATTTCTGAATACCCACTTTATTCCAATAACACTCTTGTTTTTGTTAGAATAATTGAGAGGGGGGTGAATCAGTTATCCATAGTCCCAAATATAAAATGTATATCAAAAAACAATTTTCACAAACTTTTGCAGCTCGGTAACATAAAATAGTAAACTATCTGTACTTTTACCGATTACTAGTCAATAACTTAAAGTAATTACCGATCAAATCTAATATGCAATATGTAAAGTATGACAATCAAACAATTACCAAAATGAACAGATAACACAAGAGATTTACCATGGAAACCCTGTTAAGGGAAAAACCACCTGGGACCGGCAACCCAAAAAATTTTCACTCTTTTGAAGTGAGGTCGGTGAAGACCCAACCCTGTTAAAGGTTACAAAACACACTGTAAGGTGTGACCTTGTTAGAGGATTTAACACTAACCATTATCCTCCAACCAGCATTCACTATGGGGTTGGCAGGATAACAAATGTACATTCTATGAATGACATTACAAGACTTTCAAGTCCACTTGGTTCAAAGATTTATCTATTTACAATGGTTAAACTATAACAGTAGGTGATCTGATTACAATACAACTTCTATTGCAAATATTCAGATCTATATTATGCTCATTCAAATCCTCTAATCAATATATCAATTCTGTTTCAACAATATTCAGTAACTTACTGTCTCTTGATTATAGCTTTCTAACGCTCGGTAATCTCTATAGTTCAGTTCTCCTTAACCAGTCTGATCAGGCATGCATGAAGCTTGTTCATGCGATATTTCTACAGTCTCCTTCCTCTAGCATAAGTTTCATAATGAAACCCTAGTCTCTTAAATGGATAAGTAAACCATTTTCTTTTCATCCATTAGATTTTGCTGCTTAATCTCCTTCGTTGGTTTTTCTACTTAAACCTTCCTTGGATGATGTGTCAGTAACACATTTTGTTTCAATCCCTTAGATCTTCTTTGAATTATGTGCTTTCTGATCATGAGGTACTTTCTAGCTCATCAATCCTTATCGGCTAAACTAATCATTTGATTCCTTTCTTTCTATTCGGTTAATCAAAAAAATGTGTCGGTGAACACGAGCTCACTTTATACTGTGCTTGGTATACACTACACTACTTGGTGTAAACTGGAATGCTTCATTAACCGACCACATTGCCTTGTGTCTTTTATTCTCTTTTCCTCATCATAGATGAATGCAACATAATCAAGTCAATAATATAAGGTCATAGACTCATCAATAAGTTACCCAATGTATTCCTTATCCTCATCTATCATATCCATCTTCCTCAATGTAGATATATTTGTTCTTCATCTCTTTTTCTCCTTTCTACAAATGTTTAGGTATAGTAACTTACAAGATAAGTGTTTTCAAAGCTAGTTGACATCAATGACAACATATTACTGATTTAATCATCTTACATATCTAATCATCAACTCGGTGATCTCTAATCACTGATCTTCAATTAGGTTCTAAATTAGTTATAGTTCATCAATCTATCCCTTTGGCATTGATGGCAACACAAGCAATATAAAGTGTACCATACACATACCAAACATGTATTCTACAACTCTCTGAACAAACTCTATAACTTGGTAAGCTTTATTAGCTTTGATTTAATGTGTTTAATTACTATGTTACAACAACTCAACATATGTAGACAATCTTCTATAGATATGATCTTTGTAGCTCTTAGATTCCTTCTTCTATTCTTAGTAACTAATCTTCAATGCTCTCCCTTTCATTTCAGTTCTCTCTCCCTTTGATAGTTGTTCTAGTGTTCTTCTCAATTTATATTGTTTATCTCTCCCTTTGACAACAATGACAAAGAAACACAAACATACAACTCTGTAGTAGCCATGTAACTCTCTGATGTTTGGTGCATTCTCTGTATCTATGTCTACTGATTATGCCAATTTGTTCCAGTTCTTCAAACCTTTCACAACTTTAGATAGGATCCAAAGTGTGAACTATGTTGCATCAACATGAATGATCTTTCGATAAGATTAGGCTAATGCAACCTCTAGATCACATTAGCGACTGGTAGATAGGGGATGGACCCCAACTCTAGTCCTCAAGTATTCAAAGGTTTCCTTCGATAGAGGCTTGGTAAATATGTCTGCAAGTTGTTCTTTAGATGTAAAAAATTCTAATCTGACTTGCTCCTCCTGTACTTGTTCTCTTAAGTAGTGATAATTAATGGATATGTGCTTTGTTTTTTAGTGCATCACTAGATTCTTTGAAATATTAATTGCACTAGTTTTGTCACAATATATAATCAATAGCTCAGTGATTACCTCATTCATACCTTCCAACACTTGCTTGATATATGCAATGTTTGAACAATTTGTAGGAGCAGCAACATACTCTGCTTCAATAGTGGACTAGGAAATACAAGGTTGTTTCTTACTTGTCCATGTAACAAGTCTTTCACCAAAGAAAAATACTCCTCCAGTGGTACTCTTTCTGTCATCTATATTTCCAACCCAATCAGCATCGGTGTAGACTTTGAGTTCAAACTTGCCTTCCTTAGGATACCATAAACCATAATCCTCTATTTTCTTCAAGTATCTTAGGATTCTCTTTGTAGCAACCATGTGTGACTCCCTAGGACTTGCAGAAAACCTAGCAATTATCCCAACAACATGTGCTATATCTAGTCTACTATGAACTACATATATCAACTTACCAATCATAGATCGCTACATTGCTGGTTTACCTCTCTAGTTTCATCTTCTTTAGTCAATTTACATCTAGTAGCCATCGGTGTTCCAATAGGTTTAGCATCTTCCATGCCAAATGTCTTCAATACTTCCTTGATATATTTGGATTGTGTGATGAATATACCATCATTTTGTTGAATTACTTGTAAGCCTAGAAAGAACTTAATCTCTCCAAACATAGACATCTTGAACTCTTTTCTCATTTCATCACCAAATGATTTACAGATGTGATCTTGTCCTCCAAATATTATGTCATCCATAAATATTTCAGCAATCAAGATAGTATCATTTGAATTTCCTTTCATATACATATTGATATTTTCACTTGTTCTAACAAATCCAATACTCAACAAATAATTATGCAGCCTTTCATACCAGGCTCTAGGTGCTTGCTTCAAACCATATGAAGCTTTATGTAATCTACATACCATATCTTTTTTTCTGGATCCATGAATCCTTTTGGTTGTTCTATGTAGACTTCTTCTTTAAGTACCCCATTTAGAAAAGCTGATTTAACATCCATTTGGTAAACTTTGAACTTTTTGTGTGCAGCATATGCAAGTAACATTCTGACTCCTTCTAATCTAGCAATAGGTGCAAAGGTTTCACCATAATCTATTCCTTCCTCCTGTGTATATCCCTTTCATACTAATCTGGCTTTGTTCCTTGTTACCTCTCCATTTTCATTAAGCTTGTTTCTGAATATCCACTTAGTACTGATAACATTCTTATCTTTAGGTCTAGGTACTAAAGTCCATGTTTTGTTTTTCTCTATCTACTCTATTTCTTCATTCATTGCATTAACCCATTCTTCATTTTCCAATGAAAATTTTACATTCTTCGGTTCATATTTACAAACTAAACATGTACCTTGTCTCATTTTACTCCTTGTCTGTCTCCAATTATCTGAGTCTCAGGATGATGTCTCCTAACAAATCTTGCCAGTACTTGATCTCTTCTTTGTTGTTCATCTTGGGCAGGTTCATTTGCTTGCTCGATAGGTCCTTCTTGCTCATCGATTTCTCTTTCCTATTCCTTGGTATTGTTTTCCTACTGACTAGTTGTCATAGTCTGTGGCTTTGGTAGATACTTTGGTTGTTCAATGTAAGTGAATCTACTGTAGTCTTCCAGTTCCTTTCTACTTTCTTCTGCATTCTTATCATCAAACTCATCAACCCAAACATTAGTACTTTCAATCATTTTATTAGTAACTCTGTTTAGACACTTGTATGCTTTACTTTTAGTGGAATATCACAAAAATATCCCTTCATCACCTTTTGAGTCAAACTTCCCATTTCTCTCATCTTTCAGAATAAAGCATTTACTTCAAAAGATTCTGAAATAACTTACAATGGGTTGGTGGCCAAACCATAACTCATAAGGTGTTTTGTTAGTGTCCTTCTTTAGTTGTACTTGGTTCAAAACATAAACAATTGTGCTGATAGCCTCTCTCCAGTATGTCTGAGCTACATTCTTCTCTATCATCAATGTTCTTACGCAGTCAATAATTGACCTGTTCCTCCTTTCAGCAATGCCATTTTTCTGAGGTGTCCTCAGTGTAGAGAGCTATCTTTTAATACCATGATCATTACAAAAGTTAGTAAATTCATCAGAAATAAATTCACCATCTCTGTCAGATCTCAAGCACTTCAATTCTTTACCAGTCTCTTTCTCAACTTTTTCTTTATACCACTTGAACATCTTAAATGCCTCTAATTTTTCCTTCAAGAACATGACAGTCATTAATCTAGTGTAATCATCAACAAAAAGAATGAAATATCTGTCTCCATAGTAACTCCGAGTTCTCATGGGACCACATAGGTCGGTGTGAAACTAGATTTTGAATAATCTAGTATTTTCTTTGTTGAATAATCTTTTCTTTTGAAACTAGATTTTGTCATTTTACCTTTTTGACATTCATGGCACATAACATGATCAGGCTTTGTTAAGTTAGGCAGACCTCTAACCTTTTTCTTTTTACTAATCTTAATCATGTTATCAAAATTCACATGACATAACCTTTTATGCCACAACCAAGCATCCTCATTTTTTATCATTAAGCAAGAAGACTCATCATTGTTAAGATAAAACAAGTTACCTTTCGATTGTGCTCCTGTTCCAACAAGTCTTCCTCCATCATCAAATATTTTTACTTTCTTTCTCTCAAAAGCAACTCGGTGACCTGAATTGTTCAATTGTGCCACACTTAGTAAATTATAGTTTAGTCCATCTACCCAATAAGCATTTTCACATTTTATTCTATCATTCATCATCAAAGATCCTTTTCCTCTTACCATACAGGGTGTATCATTACCCATTTTTATAGATCCTCCATTGTATTGCTCATGATGATCAAATTTTTCTTCATCACTAGTCATGTGATGTGTACAGTCACTATCTATGATCCATGTATCATTTTTATTAACTTTAGAAATTAGTGTTGTTTCTACATACCTCTCTTCTTCCTTAGAATCATCCTTCATAGCAACAAATGCAACTTCTACATCATCATCTAAATCAGTGTCAGTATCATCTTCTTCAGCAATGTAACATACCTTTTTACCTTTATCATTGTTGTCTTGGTTGTCTCTATTGTAGTGTTGGTAACTTCTATTGTTTCTTCTCCCATAGCTTCCTTCACCAGATCTGTCTTTGTTTCTATCATCTTCCTTCATGTTTGGACATCTAGCAGCAATATGACCAACTTCTTTATAGTTAAAGCATGCTAAAGGTAATTTTCCCTTATATCTACCTTTACCTTTAGGTAATCTTCTGGCCATAAGAGCTTCAAGTTCATCAAGCTCATTATCAATATTGCTATCATTATCATCATGTCTACTACTAGACTTACCAATCTTCAGAGAAGTCATGAAAGCAGATTCAACAGTCGGTACAACACTATTATCATAATTGTTAAGCTTAAATGTTGTCAATTTACCTATCAGATTATCAAGAGTGAGAGTACTACCAGGTCCAGACCTCATTTCATGGATTGCAGATATTCTGATTGTATAAACCGGTAATAAGGTTCTAAGAATTTTGCTTACCGTGGTGTCTTCATCAATAACACCATTAGATCCTCTAATTGCATTAACAACTTCCTTTATTCTATTTTTATACTACACTATGTTTTCACCTTCCTTCATCTTCATATCATTGAATCTTCCTCTTAAACTTTTAGCTCTGGGTCTTTTGACATTTTCATCACCACTATAAACTTGAGCAAGTTTATCCCACATTTGCTTAGCAGTAGTACAACTTTTGATATCTTCAAATTCGGCATCTATCAAAGAAACAACAATCTCTATCATAGTGACATTATACTCATGTCTATCTCTTAACTGATCAAGGGTCAAAGGTCCAGTGGGTGGTGCAAGGTAGCCATTCTCCATTAAAGTGAGGGCAGAATTCCCAATTCTAGATACATGCAGCTTCATTCGGCTTTGCCATATTGTGAAGTTATCCTTGTTTAGCTTTGGCACTTCCCTCTTATACATTTTGTGATCTTTATGTTGAAGTCCTTAAAACTCTATTCCAAGTAACCACAACTCTGATACCAATTGTTAGAATAATTGAGAGGGGGTGAATCAGTTATCCACAGTCCCAAATACAAAATGTATATCCAAAAACAATTTTCACAAACTTCTACAGCTCAGTACCATAAAATAGTCAACTGTCTATACTTTTACCAATTATTAGTCAATAACTTAAAGTAATTACCGATAAAATCCAATATGCAATATGTAAAGTATGACAATCAAACAATTACCACAATGAACACATAACACAAGAGATTTAACGTGGAAACCCTGTTAAGGGAAAAACCACCTAGGACTGGAAACCCAAATTTTTTTCACTCTTTCGAAGTTAGGTCGGTGAAGACCCAACCCTATTAAAGGTTACAAAACACACTGTAAAGTGTGACCTTGTTAGAGGATTTAACACTAACCATTATCGTCTAACTACCATTCACTATAGGGCTGACAGGATAACAAATGTACATTCTATGAATGACATTACAATACTTTCAAGTGCACTCAGTTAAGAGATTTATCTATTTACAATGGTTAAACTGTAACAGTAGGTGATCTGATTAAAATAAAACTTCTATTGTAGATGTTTAGATCTATATTATGCTCATTCAAATCCTCTGATCAATATATCAATTCTATTTCAACAATATTTAGTACCTTACTGTCTCTCGGTTATAGCTTTCGGTAATCTCTGTAGTTCAGTTCTCCTTAACTAGTCTAATCAGGCATCCATGAAGCTTGTTCACGTGATATTTTTGCAGTCTCCTTCCTCTGACATAAGTTTCATAATGAAACCCTAGTCTCTTAAATAGACAAGTAAATCATTTTAATTTTATCCATCAAATTTTGCCACTTAATCTCCTTCGTTGGTTTTGCCGCTTAAACCTTCCTCGACTGATGTGTTTGTAACACATTTTGTTTCAATCCCTTAGATCTTCTTTGAATTATGTTAGCTGTTGATCTTTGTAACAAACATTATCTCCAACTCTGATTAAGAGGTACTTTTCAACTCATCAATCCTTATCGGCTAAACGTATCATTTGATTCCTTTCTTTTTGTTTGGTTAATAAAAGAAATGTGTCAATGAACACAAGCTCAGTTTATACTATGCTTGGTATACACTACACTACTGGGTGTATACTGGAATGCTTCATTAACCGAACACACTGCCTTGTGTCTTTTATGCTCTTTTCCTCATCATAGATGAATGCAACATAATCAAGTCAATAATATAAGGTCATAGACTCATCAATAAGTTACCTAATGTATTCCTTATCCTCATCTATCATATCCATCTTCCTCAATGTAGATATATCTATTCTTCATCTCTTTTTCTCCTTTCTATAGATGTTTATGTTGTCTTTATTGAGCATTAATGATTTTCATTAGTATCAAAGGAAGTCAAAGATATTGGTCGGTTACATATATGAACCCAGTCAGTAAAAGAAAGCATCATAAACTAGTTGGTTAAGTCTTTACACCGAGCATCAGATAGTTTTACCGAGCATTAGACACCGATACTGAGCAGTAGTAAACACGGAGCATCAGTGTAATCACTGAGCAGTATTTACAGTGTTTACCGAGGATCACAGGAAATGGCACATCTATCTATGAAAATGGTTACAAAAGAATCAGAAAATGTTTTACCAAGATCGAGGATCATTTATTATTGAGATAATCATTAATTGCGATGATGATCTTTTGTAAATGTTAGATCTAGGTTATTTTTGTACACTGTAGATCTTAGGGTTTTCTCTAAGATGTTGAAACCTAATTTTGTAAGCGGCATAAAGTAGTATGCTATAAATTTTTATTTTACATCATTTTTTATATGAACTAATGTATAAATGAAGAAGCACTTGAAGCACTAGCTAACCTTCAAGATTATTAGTTGATAGAGCATAACAGTATTCAGAGTTTATTAGATTAAGGCAGAATCAGAATCAGGCTAACTGATTAGTTCAGAGCATAGATCTACATAGTATAAGGTGATATCTATTCAATACTTTATTGATCTGTATTAGACTATCTAATTTTTCATTAGTAGATAGTTACCTATTGCTTTCTAATCATTGTAATAGAGTTTTGGCAAAATCTCCTAATAGAGTAGACCTAACAGTCTTTTGTAAATCTCCTAACTGAGTGCACACTCAAGTAGTGTTGTTTAAATCTTATCACTAGGTAGATCTAGCTGATCTAATATGTTACTCCTAATAGGGTAAGATCACCAAAAGTGATCAAAACTTGTAGCCCTAACAGACAAACCTTTTCTATCTATAGTAGTGAAGAATTTGTGGGTGTCATCCCCACCGTGGTTTTTACCTTCTAACAAGGGTTTCTGCGTTACCAAAATACTTGTGTTATGGGACTGTTATATTATTGATTTCATGTTATTTACTTTTACAAGTTGAATGGATGAATGATACATGTATTAGATACAAGTTATTTTGCAAGGTTACTACTGTTTACTATTCTAGATCTGGAAGGTTTAATTGTTAATTTTTTCGTGGGCACTGATTCACCCCTCCCGTCTCAGTACCCTATCTCTCCTAATCCAATAATTGGTATCAGAGCTCAGTTCTCTTATTGGACAGTTTAACTACTGAAGGGTAAAGATCTAGTCATGGAGAGGTATAAGTTAGATAAGACAATAGAGAATCAGAAGATTCAGATGCATATATTTGTTGAACAGTATAAGCAAGCTAAGGAATGCAATACAAATCGGTCAGGAATCATGTAGTACCCTGCCCCTAGTCTGATTTTATAAATGTTATGATTATTTTAGGTTGATTATATATATGTTAGGCTATCATTGATGCCTATGATTTTACTAACCCCATACTTGCATGTGTATGGTTGATGTGTTTATTTTATATTTCTGTTTGATGTGTCTCATGTGGTTGAGGGATGGAGTCATAGTTACTTGCTTGTGAGATCCACACGATCGACTGATCCCCACCATTGTCTATTATATATTATTGTATGTACATGCTTCATCTTGTGATGATAGGTTTACAGGTATAGGACATTGTCTTCCTTGAATTGGCAGGATTGAGTGTGCCCACAAACATTCATCTCAATGGTAAAGAGGGGAGATAATACACAGACCCAAAACCCTAACCTAAGCCTAATTGTCCTAGGATTGGACAAGTGTTAGTCTGACTACCCTACCCGAATTCATCTGGTTGGTATGAATTCGTGGATCCCATTCTTGAGTCTGTGCATGGTTTTAGTTTGCTTGATTTTATTGTGCTTGATCTTATTGTGCTTGATTCAGTTGATTCATGATTATTTAGGTGATTTATATGATTATCAATGTTAGGATTATAGTTGAATATAATGATTTAATTATGTTCCTATGTTTAATTTGGAAAATTATCTAAAGTCAATTATTTGATTTATTGGAATTAATTGATTATTAAATTAAAATTAGGATTAATTATGCTTGAGTGTATTATTAAATAATTGAATATTTAATTACATGCTCTAGGATGTATTAAATATTTAATTTATTTAATTTGGGTTTCAAATTATTAACATGTGTTTAATTGGAAAATGATTTGATTTATGCTTGCATATTTTATTAAATGGTTAAATAATTAATTGCATGAATTTGTGATGCATTAAGTATTTAATTTATTTAATTATGAATTTAAATTATAACATGTGCAAATTGGAAAAGGAGTTTGTTTTCAAAAAGACAACTAGCTTTCAAAAGTCAAGTTGGGTTGTGCATTTAAAAGATATTTTAATTAATTAATTGTATTTACTTTCAATTTTGGAATTAGAGTTGGATCAGGAGTTGTCTTATGAGTCATTTCTGATTTGGAGTTGGACTCTGAGTTAGCTTTTGAGTTGTCTTTTGGGATTTCATGAATTTGGGAATTGAATTCCCATTAGGGGAGGATTGCATTCATTTTGAGGGAGACAGGTTTTGGAGAGGATTTTTGGAGGAGAGCTTGTGTGCTTGGTATTTTGGAGATTTGTGGATTGTTGTGGCTGCATGTTGATTTGAGCTTCTTTATGCATTTTGCAACATAGCTTTGAGATCTGCAGGTTGGGTTTGAATTTGGAGGGAATTTTGTTCTCAGATCTACAGGGGTTTCCATTTTTAATCCATTTCTGGCATTGGATCTGAGGTAGGCTTTGGATTTATTTGTTAGATCTGTTTCCACATCTATTTATCTTTCTGTGCTTTTATAGTTTTCTATGTTTTCTATTTGGTAGATCTGTGTTTTTATCAGATTTGGGTATTCAAAAACCCTAGTGTAGTTGATTTCTATATTTTATTACTACTTGGCATCGTAGTGTTACTCTGGTAAAATTTCATTGAATGATTGTTTATAGTTTTCCTACAAATTGAAATATTAAATTTGGGCAATAGTTTGGCTATAGAGAATGAAATAAATTAATTCTGGTTGAAAAGAAATCATGTTTAAGAAAAATACCCAATTCTGGTATAAAATTATTCTCTATTTAAAAAAAAAATAGTCAAGTTTAAAGACCAATAAAATAGAATTTTTATGTGGAAGCATGTGAATGTTTTAAAAGTTGTTTATGAGGAGGAATAGATTCTTTAATACAAAGGAATCTAAATGAGATTGTAAAAGAGAAAAAAAATATCTTCTGTTGTAAATTTTTTTTTTTTTGATCGGTAAAAGGTCGAGGCCATTGAATCTTTTATTTTTATTAATAATCAAATTAGAAAATACAAAAAGCCCCACTCAGTGCAGGCGCTGGTAGAAAAGAGCGGGGTCAAGAAAACCTCCAGTCGTGCCTGGGACTAAAAGTCCGGTTTCTAATACATAAATAAAGTGGGCATACCCACTTCTCGATAATATCGAGAACATAAAAATGTTTCGAAATTATAAAAATCCTACACTTACATGGTTCAAACCATAGGTTTGACATACATATATGGACAACTAATATACATAATTTTACATCAATGAATATTACATATTGGGAGTGTTATCTAAAGGATACTTCGATGAAGAAAACCTTTGTCCTTCACATCCATCCTATCTTTACCATAAAAAACCACAAAGGACCTGCAAAATGCTAACTCCGCATTTGTTGTTAGAATATTATAAGAGTTAGAAATCTGAAAATAAGGGGTACCGATATTTATTAATTTTTCATTTCATTACCTTTCTGACAAGATGTATTGTTATATATGGGAGTGTTTATACTTAATTCTGAAATGGGAGCTTTACTACTTACTATATAGGTGAACTGAAGTAAATCTGATATATGCAAGCATAGTCCTTAGAGCCACTCTTCTGTGAAAACTGATAGTAATCCATACTTCTATGAACCCACATGATTTTAGCTAATCTGCTGACTTAAGAAGGAAACTAGAAATCTCAGATATTCCTTAACTGGCAGTACTTGATACAGATTTAGATAACCTTTGGGACTGCATTGCTACCATGATTGGTAGCATAATGCTTAAGAAAATACAATGATGATCATTCCAGCAAAAATTAATAAACATTACTAAATTTATTTTACCCATGTTTGGATCTAGCTCAATTATGCTTTTCATTTAATGTGTTGAAATATCATAGTAATCTCAATTAGCCCTTTGGTACACATACCAAAACCTTATATAACTAGTGAGATTGCATTTCATAAACTTAGAGGGTAGGTATTCATAAATGATTTAACTATAGAGAGAGGGAAATCGTATAGCCCTCATCCCTGTAGCTAGAAACCTACAGAAAAAACATAGATCTAAGTGAATCCAGCAAAGGTTTAAATTGATCTTCAATTACAAGGAGATTTCCAATGTGATAACCCTATTAACATAATGACAACATTATAGGCAAAATAAAGGAGTATATATATATATATATATACACACATACATACATACATACATATGTATGTATGTATGCATACATACATACATACATACATACATACATACATGCATGCATACATACATACATACATACATACATACATATATATATATATATATATATATATATATATATATATATATATATATATATATATATATATATATATATATATATATATATATATATATATATATATATATATATATATATATTCTTGCCAATATCTGAGTTGCAGTATTTTCTAATAACATTTGTATATAAGAAAAGATAAGAGCAGCCTTTATTTATTTGTTCAAGTACATTATTCACCTTAGCTCTTACTTTACATATAAAAATGAGCATGAATCCTATAAAACCATTTACTGCACATTACTAGTGTTGAATTCGCGCTTTAATCCATATCATCATCCAAGCTAACACTTAAGTGATAAAAGAGAGAACTCTAATGTACTAAAATTCAAGTATTATATTATATTCAGAGAAGGGAGCTATACACTTCACTTAACAAACCACCATTAGAAAGGTCTATACTTTCAACTATGCAATGGCTGTTCTAAATAAACAGTCGAAGTAAACTGGACATATACGCTCTCTATATATATAGTTACTGATTTATATATACTAAAGCATATACTAAATGTATAGATACTATTTTGTATATATTAGCGTCCATATTATACTTAGTATAACTGTACATCAATATGAACTAGTTTGACTGTGCAGAATAGAACAAAAACTAATTACAAGGCAATGAGAAGCTCTATTTATAACTATACAATAGTATTCACAATCTCTTAAGAAAATTTTACTTTTGGGAGTTAATGGCCACCTTCGTACATAACCAGGAATGGTTGTCCTATCTCATTATCACTATACTCTCCTCTTCATCTCCCACAGGTTTAGCATGTCGGGTGCATTTCTTGATTTCAGGGGCTATAACATGAATCCTTTCTGCCTCATATTCATTTAAGAATGGAGGAATGTCAAACCCTTCATCCCTCCAATAGTTCAAGAGGCTCTGTTATATCTTGATTAATAACCCACTAATGTAACTCCATTAGCTCCTTGATTGGCAAGCAAATCTGCTTCTGAATTGCCTTCCCTATAGGTGTGTTTAACTTTAACCTCAGGAATGATATCTAAGATAAGATTAATTTCTTTGATTATTGAATTAAGTGTCCAATTAGGAGTCTTTTTAGTTTGAATAGCGTTAATGATTATTTGAGAGTCCCCTTTGATAATTAAATTTGACAGGTTGAGTTTCTTACATATTTTCAGGCCCTCAAGGGTAGCTTTAATTTCTGCCATGTTATTAGTCGTGGGTTTAATAGGATGAGCATATTTAGAGATAATTTCTCCCTTCCAATTTATAATGATCCCTCCTATCCCCACTATTCTGTGGTTGCCTCTCGATGCCCCATCAAAATTTAATTTGTACCAACCCACGCTAGGTGGGGTCCATTTGCACTCAGATCTATCAACTTTCAATTTGAGACCGCCTTTACCATATAGTGGTGGGATATTTAGTGTTGACCATTTTAGCCTGATCTTGTTATCCCAATTTTTAAAGGAATCCTCATAACATATTTTGCCTCAAAGTTTACTATTAATAATTTTAGTGATTGATGTTTCTATTTTATTTATAATGTTCTTCCAATCTAATTTTTGATTTGTAAATATTCTTCTATTACGTTCTTTCCACACTTCCCAAGCTAGAATTAAAGGGGAGATTGTCCAGATGTCTTTGTATAAGTTATCTTTGTATAAAGCTGACCATGCTTTAAGGAGACTTAACAGGTCTAGAGGGAATGTAGTTTTCTAGTCAAGACATTGTTGTAACCATTTCCAACATTCCTAGGTATAAGTACAGTTAAGAAGTAGATGATTGACATCCTCTATATGATTCTCACATAAGGGGCATCTTGATGGGCCTTCAAAACCCAGCTTTCTAAGTCTATCTGCTGATAAAATCCTATTTTGCAAAGCAGCCCGAAGGAACATTGCATCCTTGGGGAGGCTGGCTTTATTCTAACATAGATTCAGGGGGATGTCTAGATTATCCATATTTTTCTCTAGGACTATGTTTTTATAACCCTCCTTCACTGTGTATTCCCCATTATTAGAACCTACCCAAATGAGACTGTCTGATCTATTTTTGCTGGAGATTTCCATGTCTTCTAATATATTGATAAGTCACAGTCTTTCTTCGCCTATAGTGGTACTTTTGTCTGCTGATCTCCAATTCAGATCCTCTTTGATTCATACATAGTATTTTAAATACATACCTATAGTTGCCTTGCATTCTTCAATGAATTTTTGTGAGAAGCCCATCTTATATAAAGGAGGAAGGCCCGCCCATGAGTCATCCCAAAATAAAGCCTTATCCCCAATACCAACATCCCAAGTAAGGAACTTGCTAATAATCCCTCTAGATTCTTTTATGAAATTCCAAATACGTGAGCCTTTAACGTGCAATTGGGCCTTAAAGATATTGATAGGGTCAGCTTCTGGGATGTATTTGTGAAGTAAGATTGAGGCCCATTTACTGTTAGATTCCTTAAAGAGTCTCCAGATGAGCTTTGCCCCTAAAGCTCTATTCTGCCATAGGAGATTTTTTATTCCCAGACCTCCCTGAGAGATTGGTTTGCATAAGTTATCCCATTTAATGAGAGCTAATTTTTTGTCTTCTAAAAAGCCTTGCCAATAAAAATCTCTAAGAATTTTATCTAGGTTATTCTTAATATTAATCGGAAGGGGGAGGATAGACATGTGGTACGTCGGAATTGCTGTTAAAACTGATTTAATCATTGTGGTTCTGCCAGGTTTTGTGAGCCATTTTCCTTTCCATGAACTTTTCTTTTCTTGAATCTTTGTTAGCACTTGTTGCCAAAGTTTGGAGGTTTGAAGACCCTTATCCACGTTTATTGCCAAATATTTACAAGGGAACTTTCCAGATTTATAGCCAAGCATGTTACAAATTTTCTTTTCCACTATCGGGGAAGTATTTAAAAAGAAAATTTCAGATTTGTTAGGATTAACTTTTTGACTTGAGGCTTTTGAGTATAGGTTAAGGACATCTTTAAAGGCCTTGGCTTCTCGAAAATTGGCCAAGCCCGAAAGAATCGTATCGTCTGCAAATTGCTGGTGTGTTATATTGGGTAAATTTTCTGCTACTTTTAAACCTATGATTTTGCCTTCTATTTGCTTCTTGGTTATGGCTCTGCCTAAGGCTTCTGCCATGATAATGTATAGGAAGGGCGACAAAGGGTCACCTTGTTTGATACCTCTAGAGATGTCAAAAAAACCTTCTGGTGTGCCATTGATAAGAATAGAGATTTTAGGAGTGGAAATACATTTGTAGATAAGGTTGATCCATTGTTTGGAGAAGCCAAAGGCTTCCAAACATTTGCAGAGGAATCTCCATTCAACTTTGTCATAGGCTTTCTGGATGTCTATTTTAATAAACATACTGGGATCCTTTGTTAATTGAGCTATATGGATGAGTTCTTGAGCTATAACAATTCCATCTAGAATAGATCGATTGGCTACGAAGCTTGTCTGCTCCTTTGAGATAATAATAGGGAGGAAGGTTTTGAGCCTGTTTGCCAAGCATTTAGATAGTATCTTATAAATGGTATTACATAGAGCAATAGGATGAAAGTCCCCTGGCTCCATACAATCATTTTTCTTGGGGATGAGTGTAAAGAAAGTGTTATTAATTTCGGTTAAAATGGAGCTAAAGTTTCTAGTAGCTTCCACTGCTTGCCAAATATCAATTCCCATAAAGTGCTAGCATTTTTGAAAAAAACCTGCCTGGAACCCATTCGGGCTAGTGCTTTATCTGGATGTAGTTGGAATACCACGGTTTTGATGTCTTCCAAAGTGAGTTTGCTATTTATCATTTTGTTATTTGCTTCTGAGATCAGTTTAGGTATTGCTTTTAGCATCTCATTTTGAGCTTCAAGATTAACCGCTTCTGTATTATTTAGAAGAGAGTAATAAAATTGTGTGAAGCATTCTGAAGTAAGGCTAGGGTCTTCTAAAATTTGCCCCTTATCATCCATGATTTTTGAAATTCTATTTATATTTCTTTTTAAATTTGTGGTTTTATGGAAATATTTCATATTACTGTCTCCTTCTTTTAGCCAAGATTCCCTGGACTTTTGTTTCCAAAAAATCTCTTCTTTGAGAAGAATCGCATTATGTTTAGACATAAGTTCTTTTTCTTTAAGGTAACTGGACTCATTCATACCTTGAGCTATAACTAGATTATTAAGATTTTCTAATTCTTGTTCAATTTGTAATTTATCTTTGAAAATGTTGCTAAATTTATTTTTATTCCATTCTAATACTTTGTTTTTAATAATTTTTAGTTTAGCTACAAAACTATACATCTTAGATCCTTCAATTGTTAACTGGTTCCACCATTGCTCTAGGAGGTTGATAAGTTCCTGATCTTAAAACCACATAAATTCAAATTTAAAGGGGTTTCTAGATGGTTTGCAACTTTTTGTAATAGTTAGTCTAATAGGGAAGTGATCCGATCCTATTTCTGGGAGAATTTCAGCACTCAATACATGATTGAAATTTTTAGATTCTCCACTAATCAAAAATCTGTCTAGTTTTTCCGCAATATGACTAAAGCCTGATCTTCTATTATTCCAAGTGAATATACCATTATTAGTGTCAATATTTATTAAATGATTATCCATGACCCATTGATTAAAATCTTTCTGAGCTTGTGAAATATATTGTGATCCTCCAAATTTCTCTTTGATATCCAAAATGGCATTAAAGTCTCCTCCTAGTATATGTATCTCTTCTTTGTTGGATTGTAGAAAGGACTGGATTTCCTACCATACTCTCCTTTTTTCCTCATTCTGAATAGGTCCATATATGTTTAACAAATTGAATTTTAAGTCTGTTTTAAAGCTATTAATCCTTAAGACCATCCAGTTGCTATTTTTTGTTAAGGCTTGGGCTGAGACTTTCCAGGGATCCCACAGTGATGCTAGACCTCCGGATGCACCATTAGATGGTACATATTCTGATTTCCAGATTCCCAGTTTACCATTTAATCTCATGCTTTCTTCCATACTAAGTTTGGTTTCCTGCAATATGATAATTTTTGATTCAAAATTTTTTAGGTATCTTTTTAAAAGTCTTTGTTTGTTAGGGGCATTTAGGCCCCTAACATTCTAGGATGTAACTTTAATTGCTCATTGGGAAGGCACTTCCCCTTCCCAATGTTTAGAATATCAACAAGCTTCTTTTGATTTCTCGCACTACCAGCCAAGATTCTAAGTTCTTTGAGGGATTTCCTTCCTCTTTTCTTTTTTGTCTTATCAATTCTGGGGAATGTTAAGCCTTCCCTGTTAATGGCTATTGCAAGTTGTCTGTCTTTGTTTGTTATACCAAATAAGCCATTAATAGCTTCTATATTGCTTTCTGCAGCATCATTGATTAGAGGATAGTTATTTATATTTCTTGCTGGTCTTATACACCTTTGCCCTTCCTCTAGATTAATGAGGGCATCTTCTTGATCTATGGTATCTTGACCATATGATTCCATAATGTTTTCTCTATTATCAAGACCATTTTTATTTAAAGCTTCCAATTCTATAGGGATTGTAATATTTGTTTCATTATCTTTTAGTTGGAATGCCATTGGTTCCTCATTTTCCTTTTCATCTTTTCTAATTAGCATAATCTTTTTAATTAATAGTTCTTTTTGACACGACAATTCTTCTTTATCACAGATCTCATTAATGAAGAGATGCATTAGTTCATCTGTAATAGTTTCTCCTAAATAATCTATAATAATTTTATTTTCTTTATTGTACTTATCTACTTTTGAGTCTTTGACTGTTAATGGTAAGTTTGCTGAATCTGGGCTCTGATTTTTTTGATAGGCGACCTTAGGGTCAATCATAGCCTTGTTAGCCTTGTTCTTTAGTTCAGAACATTCCACACTGCCTAGGGGATGAGGTTCTTTATTTATTGTTATTTGGATGTCAACACTTTCCCTATTTGGGATATCAATTTCCAGAACACTCTGATCGGCCATTTCTGGTTCTCTGATAGTGATTGGTAATTGTAAGCTATTAGGGGATTGTATCTCCCAATTTTCCATTGAAGGGGAGGCATGAGTATTTATGAAAGATTTATCTAGAGGGATATTATTGGGAGGAGGCCTTCCATAACTGGGGGGTGTTTATCTATTTGATATCTTGTCTCCTGAATTTGACAAAGTGAAGCCCCCTTTATCTTTATAAAAGTTAACCTCAACATCCACTCTATTAAGACTGTTATTAGAAGTGTCTTTAGATTCCAGGATTACTGTTGTAGTACTTTTTCTAATAACAGCTTCTATGTAACCATCCAAGATAATGGGATTAATTATAATTGAGTTAGAGTTAAAGCATAAATGTATGGGAGGAATATACTTCTGATGTATATTCATCTTGACAAAAATGATTTTATCAGTTTGATTGTGTTTGGTTTCAATTGCTCTAATGAAGCTACCAATTTTGTTGCCAATTAGACTGACAGTGTCTAAGCTAGATAATTCTAATGGTAAGTTTCTAAGAATTATAGCTTTTTCTACCTCAAAGTCTCCCAAATTAATTGGATTGAAAAGAGGAGTCCAATTGGACACAAAAAAAGATTCTTGCCTAAATTTAAGAACACTCCCTTTCATAATGTTTCTTTTAAGATCAAGATTCTTACAATCTATGAAAAGAAAATTATCAATAAGGATAGTGATACTTACCTCATAGGGAAGTATTGCTTTCAAGCCATCTGCAATATCCAGGATGTTCACTCCAACTCCTTTCCATCAGCATATAACACCTGTATCTTCATAATACTTCTATTTTTACAATATACAATTATCATCTAAAGTGATTATGTTAGATTTCGGGCCAAAAATACCTTTATCTTTAGAGTGAATAGAGTTGTAATTGTTGTTACATCTATGTGGAGGTGTATATACTAGATTGGATAACCCATTTTGATAATCAGTTATAACACAGTTTGACTTACCTGCTGTTGAGTGTGGCTTTTGAGTTTGGTACTTACCAATTTGTCTTCGATGTGGGGGAGAGTATGCCGTAGATACCTTATGATTAGTTTTGGTATCCAGATTCAAGTCACATTCCCCATTTTTATGTAGATGTAGCTCTGATTTTGGTAAGCTTTCTTTCTCCCGGATACATTTAGCATCAGACTGTGTTTTAACTGCAATCCGGTGCGCCTTATCCCTAGAAGTGCCCTTCCCTTTCAAAACCCTATTACGCTTATGTGGGGGTGAATATAAGCCCGGTTTAGGAGAATATTTCTCATCACTTAATGATTCAAAGGAGTTTCTCAGAGTAATAACATTGCTACTTTGATCTGATGGATGAAATCTTACCTTTCCTTTCCTTTTGACCAGTTGCCATTCCTTTTCTTGTGTCTTCACAATCCCGAGAGACCCTTGGGCCACTTTGAGTCCACCTCTCCCCAATGCAGAATGGGGATCCTCAGAGTTCTTTTGTTGTAAATTTTAATACCTATATATTCTGTCAAATTTTTCCTCTAAATATATTTTGTTAAAATATGAAAATATATATATATAAAAAAATAATATACATTGATTATTTTATTAAAAATAAATATAGGTCTGTTGAGATATATTTATTTGGTTGCATGTGTTAGTGTGCAATATTTTTCAATGTTTTTAAAAAAAAAAAATTAATATAAAAAAAAATGATTTGAAAATATTATGTTATCGAAATTTTGTTTTAAAAAAAATAAAAAATTGGTTTTAAATTTATGAAGGGGCGGGGACCACTGTCCCCTACCCCCCCACCCCCCCCTCTTTCATGCAGTGGTAGGGAGCACTGCTACGATAGTACTTCACTGCCATAGGCAGTACTAACTGCCACCACCACCACCCGAGGACATGCGGTATTGGAAAATGCACGGGGCTCAAGGAAATATGCTCGGGGTTAGGGAAGATTTGGGGTGGGGCCGCAAGGTCCCCCCCATATGTTTTTTTATTTAATAATTAATTTTTATTTTATGTTAGTTAATATTCCTTGTGTTAATTAAATTAAATTATTAAGTTTTATTTTGATTTTAATATTAATTGTTATTTGTTAATTAATTAATTTGTTTTAGATTGGTTGTATTAGATGGGTTTTCTAGTTGTATATTTTGATAGTATTATCAATTTATTTGGAATAAGATTTATATTCTAATTTTTATAATAATGTAATTAGATTTCACTATATTAATACTTTGGTTATAATGTAGTTTAGTATTGTGAACTAGTGGGTACTATGTGTTTTCGTATTAGAATTATCTTGTTGGAAAATTAAAACATTATAATTTACTTCTTTTGGATTTGCTATTGACAACATGTTTTTACTCTTTACAAGTGTTACGTCTCTATTGAAATTGGGTCTTTTATTTTGTCAAAGACATAGGGAAATACTAAGGAATAATCTCTAAATTGTGGTATTAATGTATTGATTATGTTCTGATTATCCTAGTGGGATTCCTTGTTTATGTACTTGAAATCAATTATGTTCAAAATGGAATTTGATATTCTAGTGAATTTAAGTGTTCTATGATGCATTGTGTCTTCTTCGTGCTTGAACTGTATTCTTGTGCTTTATGTGATGACGGGCATTAGAATGACCTAGGGGAAACAGAGGCAGGGATCTTTGTTAGTTGGATTTGTTTTTAGCAACATGTTTGATGTGTGTGCTTATTCTGATTATCATCTATGTTTTGATCTTATGGGCTCTTGTTGATTTATTATCTGTTTATGGTATCTTTGTAATCATGTCAGTTTCTTGTGTGTGAAACTACATCTAGGATTACCTGGTTGGATACATGTTGGATGTTTGTGAGATTATGAGCCTAGGGGAGTTTGAGTAGGTGCATCTTAGGGGAGTGGCTTGCAATAGGGGTCGGGACCCAAAGTGGTCAGCACCTGGGTAACCTACTGTAAGTTATGTAATTAAGTGATAACTTAGCAATTAAAATGTGTAGAGATCATTAAAAAGATAATTTAGAGTATGGTTATGATTAGAATTCCTCATATCTGAGAGAGAGTATTCTAATCCCACATGGATCATATTGAGGGTCCGGGGCCCAGAGTGGCCAGTCCAGGATAACTCAATGCTTGAGGGTCTGGGGTCCAGAGTGACCAGTCCAGGGTAACTCAAGTAGATAGACATGTGATGACACTCCCATAGCATGTAGCCTAAGTCATCTCCTAAGTTTTTTGTTTATGCCTCTGGATTAGTATGTTGGACCTTTCACTTTATTGTGTACCTTGAGTAGAGAGCTTTCAGGATTCCTTGCTCAGTGGTTTATCCTTGTTTGGTTTTGGTCATCCGATTGGGGTTTGTGGTTATCTCCTCAGCACGGTGGGGTAGACCTTTGTGGTTCTACATGGACGGGTGGTAGTGATTCTTTACCATTTGAGATTCAACGTCTTGGTGTTGGTGCTGTTGATACTTCTACAGTTGGATGCCCTCATGATTCTTCATTGTTGGTTTCTTATCTTATCTTCCTTTATGTAATCCTATATTAGAGTATCGCATGTGATACCTAATATGGACTTTGTACTTCTATGTTAGATTTATTGTTTCATACCCTGCGACATGTGCAGGGGATGTCAGATTATTAGATGTCATGGATGTCCATGAGGATTGTATTTATTGTTGTAAGTTGTAATTGTATCATTTATGATTTGGAATCTTTTGTTATATTTCTTTAGTTGTATTTTGTTCTTAAGTAATTCTACGTCATGGAACGCTCAAGTTTTGTAATCTATTTTGGATGTTGTATCAATGTGAGTAAATGGTAATCACTTCTGCACTATTGTTTTATCTTGTATGTTAACTTTTATAAAAAAATGTTCACCAAACTTAGTAGCTTGTTATAGGTTGATCTCTCTTGGGTTCCCTGGCAGGGCGTTACAAATCATAGATGGTGAGAATGGTAGAGATAATAAACAATGCTAGACAGTCTGAGCAAGAAAGGAATCTAGCTATTGAAGACCAAAGAAAGATAACTGAACAAATTCAAGAAAAAGAAAGTGAGATACAAAGACTCACAGATCACCATTTTCAAACATCCAATCAGATGGTGGTTGTGAATCAATAAGTCGACTGAGTAAATGGAGAATTATCAAGAAGACTTGAAGATGTTGCAAGACTCAGAGAAGAGAATGAGAAGTTGAGAAATGAAGTGAAAACTCAACAACAACACAATGAATGAAGAAATTGGCCGAGGATAGTTCAAAAAATATTGATGATTTTCTGATTAATCAAAGAAGACTCAGAAGCAAAGTTGGTTTAGGCTATACCAGTGAAGGAGAATCATCACAACAAGTTGAACAAGCCAATAATAGTCAAAGTCAAAGGCCAAAGATATTGTCATGTTATCACTGTGGTAAACTGGGACATACTTCAAATGTGTGTAGGAGCAGAGCACAAGGTAAACCTCCAGTCACTCCTAAGTTTAATGCTTATTGCTATTATTGTGGAAAGTATGGTCACCAAGCTTATGAGTGTAGAGCTAAACTGAACAAGAATGCTAACAATCCTACCATGGAGAAATTATGTTACACTTGTAATAAACATGGAACCACTGCATGAGAGTGTAAGGAAAGATGAAGCAAGTTTGGACACCTAAGCAGAAGACACAAGGCAAGCCTTATCAACTGAAGAGACAAGGTAATTCTTATGTTTGGGATTACAACACATGGGCTGACTGTATTGCATGTGGTAGATATGGGCACATTGTAGAAAATTGTAACAGGAAAAGATGGGTCGGACAATCAAGAAGCTGGACAAGCACCAGAATGGCATGTTTGCATTGTCATAAGGTCGGTCATCTAAGCAAGGAATACAAAGACCGAGCACCAGAAGAAGGTCATGTATTTGAGAGTGGAAACACTGTGGCAGATATCATGAGAATAAGAAACACTATGTGGAGAAAGGCATCTAATGAGAATGTTGAGTCAAGTAATGCTATCGGTGAAACCTCATCCACAGGATTGGGTGAGATCGGTACCTCCACCTAAGGTGATATAGGTATGTATGGGACTGACATTTCAAAATGATCATATTTTACATACAATTCCTTATACATGTTGTGCACATACCAAATCTGCATGAATAAAGATGCATTGTGGTGTATATGTTTTGAGCTAACAGAATCACAAAGTCGGTAAAAGTTAGACCAAGCAATGGTTACCTATTGGTAATCACTATCCAAGGTTAACTGAGTATTAGTATCAATCGAGAAAAGAAGTCATGTGTTAACCAAGCTAATGAAAGTTTGTAGTCGTCACCGAGCTGACAGTTGTCATGAATTGAAAACTAGGTCAAGCATTTAATGCATAAAGTTTGAGCGGGAATATGGAAAATTATATAAATACATGAAAGACAGAGTTCATTTTTCACATTGTGAATTTTGGAGAGCTAAAATTTCACAGAGCGAGTTCGAGCAAGAATCTTTCAAGATAATTCAAGCAGTTGCAGATTGAACCGAGTATAGTCTTCGATACATTTCGAGTAAGTTGAAACCCTACAGAGCATATTCTTCATACTTACCAAAAACCTAGTTTGTTGAAATGGCATCCACTGTGAGTTCTAAATTTGTGGATGAAGAAGTTAATCTAATAGTGTTAGCAAGCTACAAGGAACGTCATTATAAGTTACACCCTGAAGTAGCATCGAAAATGGATTCAACGGGAGCTTTTTCAAGCATCCCACCTAGGGTTTTGTTAACTGAAGACATATGATCATACATACACTATAAAATTGGGGAAATATGTGATTTTGATATGTATGTTGCATATCAGGCTCTTTGTGATAAAGATATAAAACTAAAACCAGAGCACAAACTGGTAGAGACACTTGGTCTTACCAATGCCCTAGAACTTTAAGAATGAATAGATTAGAGTTGTGTTGAACCGCTATCATGAGGGGACATTTTGGCTAGACAGACCAATCAAGGTCACAAAAAGGATGATTAGTAGGGTTACTGGTTACCCGACTACTGACAATGCCAAAGCATTTTGTAGCACAGCACTAGCCGAAGTTGAAAAGAACATTGGCATAGCATGGGACGGTAGAGCACTAAAGATTGCATCCATTGTGGATCTCGAAGTAAAATTTGTAGCACACATAATTGGGTACAAGATTTTTCAGTCGAGCAGGGCAAATAGTGTACCATGTAGTGTAGTAGATATGGCTTACAAATTGATAAATAAAGGTCATCAGATAGACCTAGCCGAGCTACTATTGAGATAGGTTGAGGAAAAAATGAAGACAATTAGGCCACAGAAGTCCAATACCTGTAAGTTTGGGTCATTACTAGTATGTTTTTTTTTCTATATCCAAAAATTCTTTCCTTCTGTCGGTCACACCAATTGGCCTACCGACACACCAATCAATTTACAAATTTTTGATATTATGAAAGGTCTGGGAGATAATGTTGAAAATGTCATAGATAGTTATTTTGAGGATTTTAAAGTAAAGATGAATCTAAGAAGCAGGATCCCAAGTTCATTAGTAGAGAAGTATGAGATGGACATATGTTTTCTAGTAGACACCGATCACACTATGATAAAAGCTGTAGAACTGAGAATAAAATGGCTAGCACCAATGGGATATGAGATGGATCATGATTTCAGTTTGAAATCTATTCAGGCACTGCTAGCATTACTGAAAGACACAAAGGTTGAAAGGTTTGGAACCTTTGAAGAAGAAAAATCAAGAATAAAAATAGGACTTGTCATCAGTAAAATGATGAGAAAAGAAAAGAAAATGAAGAAAGTCTTAACTGAGCATTTTGGAGACTTATTTGACTCGTCTAAGGAGTCACTAGTTGAAACTGCAACTAAAGGTCAATTAATGTTGGTTGACAAACCATATGATAGTGAGGAAACCGAGTCCAAGAAAGAACAACTCTATACCGGTTCCTCCCACTAAAGCTCCAAAGAAGAGGTAGTTTCCAGTACAAACAGGTGCATGCACAAGGTCATCAACTGCAACTTCACCACCATAGAAGAAAGGAGCAGCAAAGCCTAAGGCTGCTACACCGATAAAGACCTATGCAAAAAGAAACACCAAGGTTGTAGTAGAGGCACTAAAGAAAAGGAGAAAGTTAATAAGAGGTAAAGAAGACCTTGAGGATGAAGAACTTAATAATGAACAATTTAAAGTGGTTAGTAATAAGGCAAGATCAATTGATGAAGTTGCTATAGATATAATTGAGAATGGAGATCTTTCAGATCTGGAACTTAGTAGGTTTAACAAAATGTCTACCAAAGACCAAAATAAAATTGAGGAAGTTGTCATCCAGATGATGATACATTTCAAAAGAGTTCCATTGGAGTTCACATTATCACTACCTAAGGCACTTGAAGATAGAATAAACAAAAAATGGTCATACGCCTTGGACACTGAGAAAAAGATGAGGGAACAAATTCTTGTATCTGTTGCACCGCACTTGTCTCTTGAGGAAATAAAAGAGCTTATGGATACATATGTGCAGATATTTATAATAAAGAACCGAGCTATGAAAATCTTAGATGAGAATCTGGTTGATCTTGATGAGTCTGGTCAACTCATCTAGAGTTCAATTCTAGAAGTCAAAGAACAAAAAACTAAAAATGCATTTCAAAATTTGTCTTAAAAGAGACAAAAGTCCAAAGGTAAAGGAATTCTCATTGATGATGACACAACACAGTAGGCAACCAAGTCCCTTGTATCATTTACTAAGGTAATTGATACAACAATCGGTCAAAACATTAAGAACAGTGTACAAGATACACCGAATCCAGTAGTGATTCATATTGAGGATACAAATGATAAAGATGTACTCATTGAGGACATCACAAATAGTGATCTTGATGATAGGGATGAAGATGATGATGTGGATAATGCACAAGACATCACACAGGATGAAGCACAAGTTACTGAGTGTGTATTTCCATCATTACCAGGTGAGCTTCCTATTCTTGTTGAAGCAGTTGAAATTCTTTCATAGGAACAACCCGATGGCTTAGACCTCGAGAAACCTAAAGATACAACAGGGGAACCAAGCACTGAGACACCTGCAGAGACAAACAAGCCTGAAGGAAAAGAGGCTACTGAAATAGAAACAAAGGCACAAGAAGAGCCTAAGGCAAATAAGAGCACCCCACCTGACACAACATCAGAGGTTTCGTCTTAGTCAACCGACACATAGGTTACTAAGGAGTAGAAAAAGGATGATAATGTGTCTACCAGGTAGAACACACTAAGAGCAGAAGAAAAAGCTATTGTTATAGTTGCCAAGAGTTCACCATAGGAACCAGAGAAGAAGAAGAAGAAGAAGAAGAAGAAGAAGAAGAAAGGAAAAGGGTCAGTCACTCTAGATGAAGTCATTGTGATACCTGAGTGTGACCTGAGAACTCTTAGCCCCGAGGAACTAAGAAAATATGGGGAATTATGTACCAGGAAAGCAGCACAGGAGAAGTTGAGACAAGAGAGAAAGAGCAAGGAGATATTAGAAAATGTAAGAGACATCTTACAACAGGTTGTACCAGAGGTACATGTACATGAGGACACTTTGATCATGGACCAACTTGCTACTCTCGCTAAAGGAATAAATACCCCAGATGTCGATATTGACAAAAGGATTGAAGAGAGGGTCGAATAAAAAATATAGGATAAACTTGCAGAGAGAATCAACCAAGAAGTGATAATCAATAAGGTTAAGCTATGAGAGGTAATAATTGAAATTTAGTGTATTACTAAGTTAATCTATCAAATCTTGTTTAAGCTATGCACTGTGGAAACCTTCATTGCCAAGATCAGTGAAAAGATTAAATAGCTAGATAATGAAATCAATGCCAGTACACAAGCAGCCTTAATTGAGCCTCACGCCATTGCCAAGAATATCTTGAAAGTTCAATAACTAAGGCGGTTAAGAGTAGATCTCAAGAAAAAGGAAGATCAAATCAGTGAATAAGTCACAGAATTGCAAACCGAGTTGCTTCCCTACCTGAAATTTTTTGAGAAGCATATAGTCAAGGCACAAATGCTTATTGCAACACCAAATTTTTTTGTGTTAGACAACATATTTGATATGCATGCACAAGTCGGTCTTGAGCACATTGCTCTCACCAACTTGAAAGAGGAATGGGAGAACCTCTTGGAATCTTTGAAGAAAACCCATCAGCACATTTTTGACAAGTTGTAATTATACATTTTTGTATTTGGCATTAATATCAAAAAGGGGGAAAATAATGTATATGCCAAATAGGTAAATAGATACTAAATATACTACACATTACCAGGAGCATGCACCGAGGGGGAGTTTATAAATTTTTTGATATATGTATATGGTGGAGATATAAGTTTTGAGACATAAGGTTTGTATACATTAAGATTTTGATATTAATGTCAAAGGGGGAGATTGTTATCTCTATTGAGCATTAATGATTGTCATTAGTATCAAAGGAATTCAAAGATATTAGTTGGTTACATATATGAACCCAGTCGGGAAAAGAAAGCATCATAAGCCATTCATTTAAGTCTTTACATCGAGCATCAGACACTGATACCAAGTAGCAGTAAACATTGAGCATCAGTGTAATCACCGAGTAGTATTCACAGTGTTTATCGAGTATCACAGGAAACAACATAGGAATCAGGAATGGCACATCTATCTATGCAAATGGTTACAACAGAATTAGAAAATGTTTACCAAGATTGAGGATCATTTATTATTGAGATAGTCATTAATTGCGATGATGATATTTTGTAAATGTTATATTTAGGTTATTTTTGTACACTGTAGATCTTAGGGTTTTCTCTAAGATGTTGAAACCTAGTTTTGTAAGCGGCATAAAGCAGTATGCTATATATTTATATTTTACACCATTTTTTATGTGAACTGATGTATAAACAAAGAAGCACTTGAAGCACTAGCCAACCTTCAAGATTATCAGTTGACAGAGTAGAACAATATTCAGAGTTTATCAGATTAAGGAAGAATCAGAATTAGGCTAACCGATCAGTTCAGAGCAAAGATCTACATGGTATAAGGTGATATCTATTTAGTACTTTATTGATCTATATTAGACAATCTAAGTTGTCATTAGCATATAGTTACCTATTACTTTCTAATCATTGTAATAGACTTTTGGCAAAATCCCCTAACAGAGTAGACCTAACAGTATTTTGTAAATCTCCTGACCGAGTGCACACTCAAGTAGTGTTGTTTAAATCCTATCACTAGGTAGATCTAGCTGATCTAATATGTTACTCCTAATAGGGTAAGATCACCAGAAGTGATCAAAATTTGTAGCCCTAATAGGAAAACCTTTTCTATCTACAGTAATGAAGAATTTATGGGTGTCATCCCCACCGCAGTTTTTACCTTCTAACAAGGGTTTCTACATTTCCAAAATACTTGTGTTATGGGACTATTATGTTGTTGATTTCATGTTATTTACTTTTACAAGTTGAATGGATAAATGATACATGTATTAGATACAAGTTATTTTGCAAGTTTACTACTATTTACTATTCTAGATCTGAAAGGTCTATGAGTTAAAGTTTTTGTGGGCACTAATTCACCCCTCCCCTCTTAGTACCCTATCTCTCCTAATCCAATAGTTTAGGTATAGTAACTTACAAGATAAGTATTGTCAAAGCTAGTTGACATCAATGACAACATATTACTAATTTAATCATCTTACATATCTAATCAGCAACTCAGTGATCTCTAATCACCAATCTTCAATTAGGTTCTAAATCAATTTTAGTTCATCAGTCTTCTGGTCTCAACACTAGAGTCTGGGTATTATTATGTTCTATCTGCTCTATTTCTTCATTCATGGCTTGTATCCAGTCATCATTCTCTAAAGCATCTTTTACTATTTTAGGCTCAAACTCACATAGTAAGCATGTATGATCTTTCAACTTACTTCTTGTCATGATTTCAGATTCTTTATCTCCAATGATTTGTTCAGGCTTGTGATGTCTTCTTACATACTATGTCAATGTAGGTTCAGATTTCATTTCTCCTTGTTCTTGAACTTCAAGTTCATCATGAAAATTATCTACTTCTTCCTCTGATTGCTCGGCAGCATCCTCCTGATGCTCGGCGTTACCTATCTACGACTCTGCATCTGGTTCAGGTGTATTACTTGCCTCTCCTTCTTCCATGTATATAAAAGATCTATAATCTTCATGTTCTTTCTTGCATTCCAATTCATTCTTTTTTACATATTCATTAACTCTAACATTTGTACTTTCCACAACTTTTTTAGTGTTAGAATTCAAACACTTATAAGATTTTCTCTTAGTGGAATATCCTAGGAATGTGCCTTCATCTCTTTTTGTATCAAATTTTCCATTCTTATTGTCTTTCAATATATAGCATTTACTCCCAAAGACTCTAAAATACTTCACATTAGGTGTATATCCATGCCATAACTCAAAATGTGGAGCATTTGTACCTTTTTTTATTTTTTCTCAGTTTAAGGTATAAACAACTATACTTACAGGTTCTCTACAGAACTTTTATGTGATATTCTTTTGTATCATTATTGTTCTAGAACAATCCATAATTGACCTATTTCTTCTTTCTGCTATACCATTCTGTGGAGGTTTTCTTGGTGCAGAAATTTGTAGGTGTTCATTTGGAGGTGTTCTTGGTGTTCAAGCTTCTACCTATTTCTTTTTCAACTTTAGCCAAGTACCACTTAAACAACTGAAATGCATCAAATTTATCTTTTAAAAACATTATAGTCATCATCCTAGAATAATCATCAACAAACATAATGAAATCATTTTCACCACAATAACTTTGTACACCCATAGGTCCACAAAGGTCAGTATGAACCAATTCCAAAATATTTTCATAAGTATATGTCTTGCTCTTAAAACTAGACTTTGTTATTTTTCCCAATTGACATTGTTTGCACATCACATTATCAGGTTTCTTCAATCTTGACAAACTTATAACTTTCTTATTTTTACTAATGTTTACCAGATTATCAAAATTCACATGACACAACCTCTTATGCCATAACCATACATCATTAAATTGTGCAAACAAACATGTTTTTTCAAATAGGTCTAGATAGAACAAGTTACCTCTTGTCTATTCTCTACTTCCAATTAGTTCACCACTAACATCAAATATTTGAGCCTTTCTATGATGAAATTCCACTCGGTAACCAGTGTTATTCAATTGTGCAACACTCAACAAATTATAGTTAAGACCTTTAACCCAATAAGCATTTTCACATGTGATCTTGTCAGTCAATCTAATTGATCATTTTCCTTTCACAAGACATGGTGCATAATTACCAAACTTAACACTTCTACCTTTGTAATGATCTAGGCTTTCAAAATTACTTTTGTCACCAGTCATGTGATGTGAGCAACCACTATCAATAATCCATTTATCACCTTTACTCACATAAGAAATAAGTACAATTTTCTCATCTTCATCAAAATAATCTTTCATAGCAACATACCCAACTTCTATATTACATTCATCAGATTCACTAGAGTCACTGTCAGTCTCCTCTTCAGCAATATAGCAGGATTTCTTACCTTTGTCCTTATAGTCTTTGTACCTTCAGTAATCTCTTTCATTTCTCTTGTCTTTTTACTTTCTTTCCCTTCTCTCATCCTTATTAGTCTTGTCAGGGCATCTTGCTACAATATGACCAACTTTATTACATGAAAAATAGATTATAGGAAGTTTACCTTTATATTTCCCTTTTCCTCTTTTTAGCCTTTTAGCCATCAATACCTTAAGATCATCTAGTTCCTCATCAGAAGTATCACTATCACTATCACTATCACTTTTCACACACTTTTCTTTTTCCTTCATAGACTTATGCAGAACCATTTGTGACTTGAATGCATATTCAACATTAGGAATAGTGTAGTTATCATAATTAATGAACTCAAAAGTAGTAAGATTACCAACAAGACTTTCTAGAGTTAGAACATTACCAGGGTTACATCTTTATTCTTGTATTGCAAAAATTATGATAGCATAGATAGGAAGAAAATTTCTCAACACTTTACCAATAACAGTTTCATCATCAATGTTTCCATTAGCTCCTTTGATAGCATTCACTAATCCCTTAATTCTACCACAATATTGAGCAATATTCTCGCCATATTGCATTTTCATTTCATCAAACTTACCTCTCAGGCTTTCAGATTTGGCTATCAGCACATTTGTATCTACACCATAGATAGTTGCAAGAGTGTCCCACATTTTCTTTTCATTTGTGCAGTCTTTGATGTCTTCAAATTCAGGATAGCTTAGGGAATATGCAATCTCCAATATTGCTTGATTGTGTTCTTGCTTTTCTTTCATCTCCTCCGTAGTCAAAGATGCAGAAGGTATAACATACTCATTTTCAACATAGTATTTTGATGAATCACCAATGCCAGATAGATGTAATTTCATCAAACTCTGCCATGCTGGGAAGTTCTCTTTGTTCAACTTCGGTACCTCCTTTTTGTACATCTTGATCATTAGCTTCAAGTACCTTTAAACTTTTGTCTGTAAGAACCAAATGCTCTGATACTAATTATTGTAATGATTTAGAACAACAGAGAGGGGGGGGGGTGAATCAATTATTCTCAGGTCTTGATGTACCAATTGAAATTTCTAGCACTTCAACAATCTCAGATTTAACCAGCAATTCAACTTGGTCTCTATAGCATATATCAGAAAAATATAACATGTAGTCCATTGTCCAAAAGTAATTAACTTGCAAAATATAAAGATTTCAACAACATTCACATCAAAATCATTCACACAAGTATAACATCAGGATTTATAGTGGAAACCCAATTCGGGAAAAACCACTTTGTAACATGCTACTGATTTTCACTCTTCTGAAGTGAGCTTTGTGAAAAGCCAACTTTGTTAAAGGTTTACATACACACTGTTAGGTGTGGCCTTGTTAAAGGATTTAAAACACTCTATCAAAAGTGGCCTGGTTAATGGGCTTAAGAACATTCCATTAGAATGTCACCTTGATTAAAGGATTTATACAATGACTGTTAGGTCAACCTTGATTAAAGGATTTAGACTGATACAATAGTTAGAACGTAACAATAGTTTTTTATCTAAAAAACATATGACTCACTTTGCAAATACAGATCCACTTCGCACATATATGTTGATTTTACTGAATGATCTCCATTTCCATTTCCATATTTGATCTTCTTGGAATTATCTTCAAGAAATCACAACTTTGTTCATCTCTTTCACAATTTCACCTTTAGTCTTCTGCTTAGACTTATCAGTCAATAACATCAACCTCTTCTTCTTACATCATAACCTCATAATTAGGTTTTCCTTTATACCTCTTTGATTAGGTAGATCAATCTTTTGTCTCTTAATCTCCTCTATAGATATTAGGTTTAGGTCAGATTCATTGAATCCTTCCATCATTGTGTTCTTCATCTTTTCCTTCTAGATACATCTCCAAATTTTTCTTTGAGTCCATAAGAATTATTTACCATGCATTAAATGCTCCATACAATTCATTAATAATGTCAACACATTTTACATATCCTAAGAATTCAACTATGTCGGCTGGGATTCTCAATTCTTTCTCCAAATGTAAATTACTGACACTCGGTCAATATTGTGTTCATCTTCTCGGTCATCACTATGTATCTCGGTCATCACTACAAATTGTCTTCCTCAGAAAACACCATCTTTACTCTGTAAATTCCTATCACTCGGTAATTACTAATGTTCGGTCGACACTAGATTTACTTGGCATATACTAGCGCTCAGTCGACACTAACATCACTTGGCTTAAACTAGATTTCTTCACTTTTTCTTGGTTAAGCCTACATTTTCAATCTTTCTTCTTACTTAGATAAACAACTCATTACCTTGCCAATGTGCCAATTGATCAAGTACCCATTGAAGTATTACATAACTCAACCTTTCCTTAGGTCCTCTTGTTATCTCCTCTTTTCAAATCCTCTTCATCAATCAAAAGATATGGTACTATCCTAGATAGATACTCTCTTACCAGGTATGGTTTGACATCAATCACAATATAACAATTGTTTCAATTGTAGTTTCCAATAATGACATCATCTCTTAATCGTGTGATCTCGACTGACAAAGAGAAAGAATAACCACAGGATCACGAGATGGTGCCAATGTGGCCAACCAATGTGTGATGATGTCGTGGGATGCAAAGGTGGAGCTGACATGGTATCTAGGTGGTACACAGGTGGGATGGAGAAACAATCAGAGGCTTCCACATGCCAATCAAGGTGCGGTTAATGAGGTGAAGTTTCAACAAGAAAGTCAAAATTCAAAGCTGAAATAATTCATTGAGTAAGAACACATTTCAAACAACTTAGAGGCTAAGTAAAATGAAGAATTGTTTTGTTTAAAGGGGATAAAATAATTGGGAATAGAAGAAGAGTTAGGGAACTCCTAAAATTATGAAATGAAATATGGGGCCCATGCATTTCAAAGTTAAAATTGTGTCGAAGAAGATAAATAAAACATTAAATAGTGGGACCTAATTGACAAATGATAAGAGACCTACTATGTCATCAAACTCTTTTGTCATAAGGGAAGAATTTTAAGTGCAACATTGTCCATTAGAGAATGCAGGGCCCTACTTAGAGATGATTAATTCCATAGAATTATTATTATTATTACTCAGATGTTTTCTTTTCGCAAACTAATTGTGACTGATGATGAAGAGATGTGTATCTTCATTCATATGGAGCCTCATACTATATAGAGGAGATTATTTTTTAATAAAGGGGACAAGATCGGAATACTATTTACATACACTACATTTTTGCAAGTTATTTTTGTAAAAAATGAAAAAATTTCATTATTAATATATACCAACAAGTTCTTCAATTTGAAGTTGTGGATCTGATCATTTTGGATTAATCAGTCCTTTGTGATTTTACTTCCAGAAAGTGAAGCTGCTCTCAATCTTTGTGTGTGGAGACTATTTATATTATTCTACAAATTTGATATTTAGATTTAATAAGCATTATTATCTCTATCTTATTGGTCTCATTAAGTTTGGGTTAAATTCAATAAGACTAATTATGGAATGATAAAGTAATTAAAATCATCGAAATGAAGTAGTTGATAGGAACATTTCCCGTCTTACATAATTTGTACATAAGATTAAGAAGTGTCCATCTCTATAGCCTAATTGAAGAAGGAACTGGTCTATCATCTTTTAAAAGTCATTGATTGAAGGATTACAAGAAGAAAGAAGGAATAATTTTCATTTTACATAAATCAATTCATAAAAAGCATTCAAATCCTCTTAGCATAGTGCTCAAAATATAAGTTTAGTGACTTATAACTTTTAGAATACATAATTTGATCTCCCTTAAAACTCTATTTCCATCTTGAGAGATGAACCAGAAAAATCAAAATACAACTACAAATGTTCTATAAAAATTCATAAGCCTAGAGTTTGGGTTAACAAATAGGTACACCCGCCTTGGTCCTGTAGAGCCTAAATTGCAGGGGAAGAGGATCATAATCAATCATTCACATTCGTTAGCCAAGTTAGTTGGAACATACAAGCATTGAGTTAGGAAAGCTCATAGTATTTCTAATCTGCTGATTTGGGAACTAATAGATTGGTGACTCCACTTGGGAGTTGTTTATAAAACATTTTCAAGAATCTTTGATGAAATAATAAGTGCACTTTGTTGGGGAAAGGAACCCAAAAAAAAAGAAAAATAACATTTTCCTCAAAGAGAGGTGGCTAATCTATTCAATAAACATTTTAGTCAGTGACTTTACTAAGGGAGAAGACCCATAAGGAGATAAGTAAGATTTCCTCTTTGAAAGAGGTGGCGATTCTATTGAAAAAAACCTAATGAATGAAGAAAGAAGAGTCAGGTATTCAAACTGTACTAGAATAAAAATTTAGTTAATAAAAAACAACAATGGAGAGAACCACTTATTCTTCTAGCATTCAGGCCACGTGACCTCATAAACTTCCAAAGAAATTATAATATGATTTTTACTAAGTTGTAGAGCTTACACCAAAGTTTCATGGTGATGAGGATGAATCAAATCTTAAACATTTGGAGGCATACTATGAATTTTTAGATTGCCATCAAATTCATGCAGAAGACCAGGTGATGAAATTATTCACCAGAATATTGAGGGATGATGCAAGTCAAGCATATAATTTATTACCCACATAGAGAATCTCATCATGGAGGGAGTTTGAGAAATGGTTTCATGATGTGTTCTATGATGTAGATGAGGAGGAAGAAAACATGTGCTATGAATAGGACCAGAGCTAGGATTGCATTATGGAGTCAAGATCTTGTATATCTCCTTTGGATGAATTCTACAATATAGAAAGATATAAAGATGAGTCTACAATGTATTTGTTCATGAGGATGATAGATATTTATTAGGAAATCCTTTAGATATCAAGCCTTTGTGGAGGGATCTAGAAAATAAAATTTGTGAGTTAGGAATCTATCATAATCCTCAACTGAGAGTTTTGCTAAATCAAATACTGTTAGATAACTGAGAGGGGGGTGAATCAGTTAAGTCCAGTTATCCTATAGTCCCAAACATTCCCTAATTTATAAAACAAATCTTTCAAATAATTTAATCAACTCAGTAAAACTTTAACTGTGCCTTTCTGTTCAATAACTGAATACCAGTAAATTATCAAGTGTGTATACCGATCAAACCCATAATTATAGTGTGTAAATAAAAATAACAATTCATCACATCCATACACATATAAGACTTTGATTTTTAATGTGGAAACCCTGTTAGGGGAAAAACCACCTGGGACCGGTAACCCAAAAAAATATTTCACTCTTCTAAAGTGAGCTCGGATAAGAGCCAACCCTATCGAAGGTTACAATAACACACTGTAAGGTGTGACCTAGTTGCAAGATTTATCACTAACAGTTCTTTGTGACCAAACATTCACTATAGGGTCAACATGAAAACAATCAACATTCATTGAATGTCATAATGAAATATAAAGACTGTTAAGTCTCACTTGGTTAAGAGATTTATATGTAGCAATGGTTGGAATGCAATAGTAAATGATCTGATTCAAATACAACTTTCTTTTGCAAATTTTCTAGATCTATGCTAAGCTCTAAATACCTTTGGCCAATATACTCAATTCAATTCCTTAGTATCCTCCAACTCTGTTATGCTCCATTAATTCCTTTCTCTGACACTCGGTGTTGTCTACAAATTTGCTCATTTCTATCTTCAACTTGTTTGACATTCTTTGCATGAATGAAATCTTATCACGTGCATTCAAAAAATAATTATGAACCTCTTGTCTCCTTTTATAGACATAATAAACCATTTTATTTCTAGCTATAGATTTTGCCTCTTAATCTTCTCCGTTGATTTTTATGCTTTAACCTTCCTCAAAAATTGTGTTTGTAGCACATTTCATTCTCCATCATCCAATCATCCTTGAATTTTTTCAGCCATTTGATCATGATAACAAACTTTATCTTTAACCTTGAAATCATCCATATTTGTCTAGATCATCATCTTTAGTCACAAGTCATATGTTTCATTTATTTCTTTCACCCTATCAATACAGTGATGTGTCGGTGACTTCTAACTCAGTTAACACTATACTTGATATACACTACACTTGCTTGGTGTATACTAAGTTCTTTATTTACTGACCACATAAACTTGTTCATTCTTGATCTTCAATCCATAACAGAATTATGTAATACAATCAAATCACTAACATAATGTCATAGACTCATCAATAAGTTACCCAATGAATACCATATTCATATCTTTCTCATACATCTCATCTTCATGTAAAATATCTCATTCCTTCATCATTATTTCCTTCTTCAAATGTTTGTAACTATCATGATAAGTACAGTCAAAACTAGTTGACATCAATGACAATATAATAACTACTTTAATGTGTCACATATACCTTAGTAGCTCGATGATCATCAATCACTATCTTTTAAGTATCCAATCAGTTGTCAAACTCTTCCTTAAGATATTCAATCAGTTGCAGTCTATCAATCTCTCCCTTTGGCATCGATGGCAACACAATATGAAATATGCCATAGAATACAAAACATTTATTCTAAAACTCTGTATGAAAATGTTTCAACTTGGTAAGCTCTCCCTAGCTTATGCATTTAATATGTTTAATCACTACACAACATCAATACTCTCCCTTTCGGTTAGCTTTAGTTCTAATTGATATCTCTCTTTCATTCTCTCTCCCTTACTTCATGCAGTCTCTCTCCCTTTAGATTTTATGAATATTTCATGTTATCTCTCTCTCTTTGACAACAATGCAAAAAAGAAAATAATCATCTCTTCAATAGCCAAATCAATATCTTTGTTGTTCAGTTTAGACTGTAGTGCCTTGCATGTACTGATATGCAGTTTCAAATTGTCTTCCATCTTTCACAACCTTAAGAAACCTAAAGTGTGAACATCATGCATCAACATCATTAGATCTTCTGATAAAGTATAGGCTGATGCAATGTCATATCACCTTAGTGACTGTTAGATAGGGGATGGAACCCTACTCTACTTCTCAAGTATTAAAATGTGTCCTTTGGTAAGGGTTTAGTGAATATATCAGCAAGTTGTTCTTGTGATTTCACATACTCCAAACTGACTTGATTTTCTTGAACTTGTTCCCTTAAGTAGTGATACATAATATAAATATGTTTTGTCTTTGCATGCGTCACTAGATTCTTAGAAATATTAATTGCACATGTATTATCACAATATATTATCACTAAATCAGTGATCTCTTTATCCATACCTTCCAATAGTTTCTTTATGCATGCAATATTTTAACAATTAGTAGCATCAACAACATATTCTGCTTCTGCAATGGACTGAGAAATGCATCCTTGTTTCTTACTTATCCAAGTAACCAATCTTTCTCCCAAAAAGAATGCTCCATCGGTAGTGATTTTTCTATCATCAATGTTTCTAGCCCAATCCTTATCTTTGTAAACTTTCAATTCAAATTGCCTTCTTTCTTATACCACAAACCATAGTTTCTAGTGTTCTTAAAGTATCTCAAAATTCTTTTCACAGTAGTCATGTGTGATTCTTTAAGATTAGCAATGAATCTAGCTATAGTTCCAACCACATGTGCAATATATGGTCTACTATGCACAACATACATTAATTTTCTTATCATTGATCTATAGAAGGTTTGATTTACCTTGGTTGACTCATCATCCTTTTCCAATTTTCATCCGATGACCATAGGTGTACCGACTGGTTTTAAATCTTCCATACCAAATGTATTCAATACTTCTTTGATGTATTTTGATTGTGTGATGTATATGCCTTCCTTCTTTTGTAATATTTGCAATCCAAGAAAAAATTTGATCTCACCAAATATCGACATTTCAAATTCTTTCCATATTTCATTAGCAAAAGATTTGCATAAGTTATCATGTCCTCATATCATCAACAAATATTTCAACAATAAGAATCTTGTCATCAGTTTCACTTTTCAAATACAAGTTGTTGTTGTCACTTGTTCTAAAAAATCCAATACTAATGAGATAGGAATGCAATCTTTCATACCATGCTCTCAGTGCTTGTTTCAATCTATATAATGCTTTGTACAACTTACATACCATATTCCTCTGATTAGGATCAACAAAACCTTTAGATTGTTCAATGTATACCTCTTCCTCAAGTATCCCATTTAGAAATATAGATTTAACATCTATCTGATAAACTTTAAATCCTTTGTAAGCAGCATATACAAGCAATATTCTTACTCCTTTGAGTATAACAATGGGTGCAAAAGTTTCTCCATAGTCAATTCCTTCTTGTGCATAGCCTTTTCATACTAGTCTTGCTTTGTTCCTTCTGACATCTCCATTCTCATTCAATTTGTTTTTGAATATCCATTTGGTTCCAATCACATTTTAGTCATTCGGTCTCGGTACCAATGTCCATGTCTTATTTTTTTGTATTTTCTCAATCTCTTCATTCATTGACTTAATCCATTAATTATTTTCCAATGCATATCTAAAAATTTTAGGCTCAAATTCACAAACTAAACATGTGTTGTTTTTCAACTTACTTTGAGCCATCATTCCTGCTCTTTTATCTCCAATTATTTGATCTTGTGGATGGTGTCTTCTCACATATCTTGCAAGTAGAGGTTCAGATCTTTGTTCTTCAATGTTTTCTCCAATCAGTGCATGATCAACATTTTCATTAGTAACTCTTTGTTGATTCTTAGTTTGTAAAGACTGTTGCTCAGTAGCATTACCCTATTGCTCAGTAACACCAAATTGTTGCTCAAGTAGAGTTTGTTGGCATTAAGCAGGATTGTCACTAGTGACAACACTTATTTGCATTCTGAGTGTAAACCGAGCAGAACAGTGCAAACTGAGCAGAACAGTGCAAACCGAGTAGAACAGTGCAAACCGAGCAGAACAGTGCAAACCGAGCAGGACAGTGCAAACCGAGTAGGATAGTGTAAACTGAGTAACATTATGTCTACCGAGTCACCAGTATTTACCGAGTTCAAAACCTACCGAGTGGTTAGTATGAACCGTGCCTTCACTTCTACTGAGTGCATGATGATGCCGAGTAATGCAGTGGACGCCGAGTATCAGAAAGTCACCGAGTTAGTTTGCAGGAACTGTGTAACCATACTTGGGCTGACTTAGTAGCACTTATGTTTATTTGTCAAGCCCACTTTGTAATTGTAATTGTAATTAATTGTTTAGACTTGTATATAAACAATGTTGTAAAAATGCCAAGATGTATGAAATGAGTATGAATATGAAAAAGAAAGAAAGGCAGAGATAAGCGAATCACAAAGGGCTTCAGCAGTATAAGGAACAGCAAAGACAAATTCATCACAGAAGGTAATCAGTACATCAGTGAATCTCATTCAGCAATCTAGTTGCAAAGCAAGAGATCTACTGTTTCATCCTAACAGGTGAATCAGTACTAAAATCCTTTAACCGGGTAGACTTAACAGTCTTTTGTAAAATCTCTTTACCGAGTACATACTTCTTTTGTAAGTTTGTAAAAATCCTCTAACAAGGTGGACCTAGCAGTCCTTATTGCTCCTAGCAGGGCAGATCATCAGAAGTGATCAATTGTAAGCCTTAACCGGCCAACTTTATTCTGCAGTACTAAAGCTTTGTGGGTTTCATCCCCACCCCAGTTTTACTTTCTTTTTGGAAGGTTTCTGGGTAACCAAATCTATGTGTCATTGTTGTGAATGCTTTTAAGTTTCATTCTTTCTATATGCAAAAGGATAAAGTAAACTATATGTTAATACATCTGTAATTGAAAGAAAATTTGGAGTTACTGATTCACCCCTCCCCTCTCAGTAACTTGGTTAATTCCTGAATATTTCCAACAATTGGTATCAGAGCAGTATTGGTTCTCAAGATAAAGCTTAACTAGCTTGAGCAAAGATCCAGGACAATGGAGGTATTCAAACTGAACAAGGTGATTGAAAATGAAAAGCTAGATCTGGAAGTGGCCATAGCTAAACTTAAAGAAGCAAAAGAACATCTTTCCCAATCCCTAAGAAGAAGGAAGGAACTTGCAAATCAGATGAATGATCAGAATTACATTGAAGAAAAGATTGAAGATCTTTTTCCCTCAGATAGCTCAGATGAAGCAAACAATGCTGTCAAAGAACTCCTAGAAAAGAATGGGTCTCTACAAGAAGAAGTGAGAAAATTGAAAAGAGAACAAGAACTACACTCTACAAGATTATGTGAGATCTTAGAACAAAGAAACAAGTTGAAAGATGAATTGGATGGAAGGAACAATGAAGTCCAAAATAAAACCCTTCAGCTAGAAAACCTAATTGATCAGATCTCCCATACAAATGAGGAAATTCTGACTCTAAGATCTGAAATAGAAAGCACAAGAGAAGAACTAAGATCTGAAAAGAAAATCAATCTAAGATTGATGGATGACCTAAACACCGAAAAAAAAATCAATGAAGGAATGTTGAAAAGCCAAGAAGACTTAAATCAGCTGTATGAGCGAAATCTTCATAGGCAAAAAGGAAAAGCAGGACTTGGATACAAAGGAGAAGGTGAATCTTCTAAGCAAGGTACTCAAAGGAATCAGAAACCTACTTGTAATCATTGTGGTAAAATAGGACATACTTCAAATAAATGTTGGAGCAATGAAAAAGTAGAATTCAATGGAAAATGCTACAACTGCAATCAACATGGTCACAAAGCAAATGAATGCAGGGAAAAACCAAGATTCAAAGGTAATTGTCACACATGTAACAAACAAGGTCACAAGGCATCCGAGTGCAGATCCAAAACATTCAATCCAGCAAAACAAATTATGAAAGCAATGTTTGGATGGGATTACAACACCTGGTGTAGATGTCATTACTGTGGAGAATATGGACACATTGGCATGAATTGCATAAAACATCATCTAAGGAAAAGAGATACTACCGTAAGATGCTTCAAATGCACTAAACTCGGTCACATAGCCAAAAATTGTATGAATGCTAGTGAAGTTGAAGATGGAAAGAAGAATGAAGCAACTAAGGTCAGGAAACAGGTGAGACAACAGTGGGTTCCTAAATCTACCGAGCAAACCAATCCAAGTAATGGAATGGGTGGCTCTACCGACTCAAACTAAATTTCCAAGAAAGCACTGGAACTGTATTCTCATAGACCAATTTCAAGCAGTTCCAAAACTGAATTAAAAGAAAGAACTAAATTGGCATACAAGATGCAATAAGATCACAGGAAGGTCAGTATCAGTCTTTACCGAGCAAGGTCGGGAGCGGTCTAATATGATTACCGAGCGAGGTCGGAGCAATATGAGTTCACCGAGTTGCGAAGTCTTTACCGAGCAATTAATTCATAGTGGGTGACAGTCTGTCAGAATTCATACCCTAATTTGTACTGAGCATTAATGACAGAGTTGTAAACAAAAGGAAAGAAATCAAACTTATTCTTCACCATGAACTTTAGCACTTTGAGAGCAGAAAATTTCAAGAGCAATCTAGCAATTCAAACACTTTTGCAAAAAGTATTCTCTGTGAGCTACCATGGCATCATCCAGCACTTTAGCAAAGAAAGGATCAGAAATGATAGTCCAAGGGGAATGGAGAGCACCAGATTTCAAAATCATGCCCGCAATTGCAACAGCCCTAGACCTGAACGAAGCTCAATCTCAGATTCCTCCAAGGTAATACTTATTAACGATATTCGCAATCATTTCAATTGTGCAATTCAAGAGATGGGAAACCTAGAGCTAGATATTGTGCGTGAGGAACTATGTGTGGATGGTATTCTAAAACCCGAGCACAAACATCTGGAAGATAAGGGATTAGTTCACATTGCACATTTACCTCAAAACTTTTGAGAGAAATGGGTTAGATACATTCTCAGCCATGTACATGATGGCAAGATTTGGCTTGAGCAACCCATAGAGATCACTAAGAAGATGATTCATCAAATCACCGGTCTTCCCATGTTGAACAAAGCTAAAACTACCAAAACCCTAGGTCGGCCGGAACTGGAGAAGAAAACCCTAGCCGAGTGGGACGGTAGAGGCATGAAAGTAAGCAGCATTACTGATGCTGAACTGAAGTTTGGAACACACATCATTGCCCATAAAATATACAGTTCAAGTCGACAGAATAGTGTATCCTGTGAAGCCATAGACCTAGCATACAAAGTGGTCAAGAATAACTTATCATTTGACCTTGCAGATTTATTGTTAAAACAGTTTAACAAGAACATGGAAAGCATTCAAACTTCCAAAAACAATCCATGTAAGTTTGGATCTCTACTGGTCTGTTTATTTTTCTATGTTCAGAAATTCTTCCCTTCCAAAGGAAAAGTAATATGGAGAAAAGATGTGCCAGTTCTTTATGAGATAAATGAATATATTTCAGAAATGGGTGAAAATTTTGAGAACGTCATGGATAGTTATTTTGAGTCTTTCAAGGAGAAAATTAATGACAGATTCTGGATTCCACAGAAGTTGGTTGAAGATTATAAGGATGACATTTGTTTCATGGTGGACTGTGACAATGTATACATTCAAGCAGCTAAACCGATGATTGTACATGTAAAACCTCTTCCTTATGAGGTAAACATTGATGAAACAAAGAATATCATTGAAGCACTTCTTAATCAGCCTGTTAATCCCAAAGCTCCATATTTTGGAACATATGAAGAAGCAAAGGTGAGAATTGAATTAAGCATAAAGCTTCCACAGGCGGTAAATAAAGGAAAGAAGAGGATAGCCAAAATGCAAATGCTAACCGAGGACAAAGGAGAAGACACTGAAGAAGAAAAGGAAAAGGATGAGAAAACAGAGGAACCAGAACCTGCAAAGAAGAAAGGAAAGGTATTCATCACTAAGGCACCTAAGCCTCCCACTGCCGTATTTACAAGGAGAAGTACAAGGGGTAAGGCAGACAAGGCAAACAAAGATATAGTATTCAAAAGGCCTCCTCTAACCCTTCAAGAGAAGATCAAACTTTTTAGAGAAGGATCAGGATCTGGAGTAAGTAATATAAAATCTTTTAAATATGAAACCAGATCGGAAACAGAACAGAAGGAAATAGAAGATGTTGTCATTGAAAAGATGGGACAGTGGAAATACTCTCCTGATGAAATAGCCCCACAGGTTCCAGCAGCTTTATTAGATCCAATAAAAATGAGATGGACCAATGCAAAGCAAACTGTAAAAGACATATTTGATCAAATCCTGAGACAGTTAATGCCGAGCTTGAAAAATGATGAAATAAAGAAGGCATTGAAGGAGAATGAAAATAAGATGACACTGAAGTTCAATACTTGTTTGATTCTGATTAACAATATTGAATCGGTTGTGAAGGCTGCAAATGCCACATGGAAGAACATATACCATCTTCACCAACCGAGAACTGAAACAGTTATAATAAAAGACATTGAAGATGACAGTGATGAACAGGAAGAAGCCACTGAGGTAGATGATACCGTGAGGATAGCGGCAGAAGTCATTGCATCACTTCCTACCTCTCCAGTAAAAGTTTCTACATCTAGCCCGGAGACACCTTCAAGCATGGTTGTGACAACTTCAACATTTGTCCAATCACCTATAGCAACAACAGAAGCAACTACCATTTCTTCTACCGAGTTGCAGTCTCCTACTTCATCAAGTTTTCCAGCAGTAAGTATTCCAGTTTTTGATTCTACAAGTGTAAATACTTTAAGTTCTCCAGTAGACAGTATACCAGTCTCTATAGCCAATCCTACTATGTCTACTGTCACTACTACTAAGGCATTAAGTACAGATAAGCCTAAGGCTCAACCAAGTATAAGGTTTTTGGGCAAGAATATAGTAGAGGATATAGACCTAGATGAGGAAATAGAGATTCCAACATTGGATTTTGCAAATCTATCAGCGGATCAAATGCAAAATATAGGTGAAATCCTCCAAAGGAAAGCGAAGCAAAAGAAACTTAAAGAGGAGAGAGACAAGGAATATCAAATCATTAAGGATGCTAAGGACATTTTGTCAGAAGCATTAGGTATTAAAGTAGACTCCTCTCAACATGTTTTGTTACAATTAGCAGAAGCAGTAAATAAGTACAATGAGGATTCATCTAGGACAGAAAAGTTAGTTGAAAAAGCCGAGAAGAGATTCAACAATAAAGTGCTTGAGCACATTGCTCAGCACATAGCTATTAATCAAGTCGAATTGTCTTCAGTTTTGTCAAACATTGAATCTTCCTATTCGAATGTTACCTCTCTTTTGGCCAGACTGTGCAATGTTGTCGAGTTCACCAAGGATGTCAAGGATAAAATGAATAAAATTGATGAGGATTTGAAGATTAGCTTACAGAAGCTGCAACTTGAACCAAGTTCAAACTCTGCTCATCACATGAAAATCTCATACCTATCAAATATGCAGTCAGAACTACTGAAAGAAGACACAAGGATCCGGTCCACACTGCTAGACATTCAGAACATGATCCTTCCCATCATGAATACAATGTATAAGCACATTGAACATTCCAAAACATTAATTCATGACAATTAGTTCTCAATAGCAGATCACATGATCGAACTCTCTACAGAAGTCCAAATTGCAATCCAAACATGCAAGATTCTGCAAGAAAATTGGGACAGAACCCTGGCACTAATAATGAAGGTACATTCTATTTTTTTATCAAATTTTGGATTCTCTCTGTAAAACACTTGTATATACACCTTTGGCATTATCGTCAAAAAGGGGGAGATATGTATAGAAGGAGATATGTATAGAAGGAGATATGTATAGAAGAAGATATGTATAGAAGAAAAAGTTAGCACATTGAAAGGGGGAGATAATTTATAAAGCCCTATGACAAAGACAAATTTTGAAAAATCAAAATAAATCTCAGCATGGTTCATGTATATAAGTTTTGAGCAATAAGTGTTTTTGTCACTAATGCCAAAGGGGGAGATTGTTGGCATTAAGCAGGATTGCCACTAGTGACAACACTTATTTGCATTCTGAGTGCAAACCGAGCAGAACAGTGCAAACCGAGTAGAACAGTGCAAACCGAGCAGAACAGTGCAAACTGAGCAGGACAGTGCAAACCGAGCAGGACAGTGTAAACCGAGTAACATTATGTCTACCGAGTCACCAGTATTTATCGAGTTCAAAACCTACCGAGTGGTTAGTATGAACCGTGCCTTCACTTCTACCGAGTGCATGACGATGCCGAGTAATGCAGTGGACGTCGAGTATCAGAAAGTCACCGAGTTAGTTTGCAGGAACTGTGTAACCATACTTGGGCTGACTTAGTAGCACTTATGTTTATTTGTCAAGCCCACTTTGTAATTGTAATTGTAATTAATTGTTTAGACTTGTATATAAACAATGTTGTAAAAATGCCAAGATGTATGAAATGAGTATGAATATGAAAAAGAAAGAAAGGCAGAGATAAGCGAATCACAAAGGGCTTCAGCAGTATAAGGAACAGCAAAGACAAATTCATCACAGAAGGTGATTAGTACATCAGCGAATCTCATTCAGCAATCCAGTTGCAAAGCAAGAGATCTACTGTTTCATCCTAACAGGTGAATCAGTACTAAAATCCTTTAACCGGGTAGACTTAACAGTCTTTTGTAAAATCTCTTTACCGAGTACATACTTCTTTTGTAAGTTTGTAAAAATCTTCTAACAAGGTGGACCTAGCAGTCCTTATTGCTCCTAGTAGGGTAGATCATCAGAAGTGATCAATTGTAAGCCTTAACCGGCCAACTTTATTCTGCAGTACTAAAGCTTTGTGGGTTTCATCCCCACCCCAGTTTTACTTTCTTTTTGGAAGGTTTCTAGGTAACCAAATCTATGTGTCATTGTTGTGAATGCTTTTAAGTTTCATGCTTTCTTTATGCAAAAGGATAAAGTAAACTATATGTTAATACATCTGTAATTGAAAAAAAATTTGGAGTTATTGATTCACCCCTCCCCTCTCAGTAACTTGGTTAATTCCTGAATATTTCCAACAGAGTTTTAGGTTCTTCAATCTAAACAAATCTACCATTGTCTTCTAGTTCCTTTGTGCTTTCTTCATCATTATTTTCTGCAAACTCATCAACTCTCATATTTTCACTTTCAATCATCTTGTTAGTAGCCTTGTTCAAACATTTGTAAGCTTTGATTTTAGTATAATATCCTAGAAATATTCCTTCATCACCTTTTGAATCAAATTTCCCATTTCTATCATGTTTTAGAATGTAACAACTACTTCCAAATATTTTGAAATAGCTCACATTAGGTGTGTAACCATACCATAATTTGTAAGGTATCTTGTTTGATTCTTTCTTCAGTTGAACTCGATTCACTGTGTAAACAACAGTACTAACAACTTCTCTCCAGCACATCTGTGCAACATCTTTCCCAATCATCAGTGTTCTAGCACAATCAACAATTGATCTATTTCTCCTTTCAACAATCTCATTCTGTTGAGGTGTTCTCTATGCAAATACATGTCTCTTAATTCCATGCTCATTAAAAAAATTAGTGAACTCATCAGAAATAAATTCACCACCTCTATCTGGCCTTAAGCATTTCAGTTCCTTACCACTTTTTTTTCCACTTTAACTTTATACCATTTAAATATTTTGAAAGCTTCAGATTTTTATTTTAAGAACATGACAGTCATCATTCTAGAGAAATCATCAACAAACAAGATAAAATATCTATCTCCATAATAAATATGAGTTGTCATTGGACCACACAAGTCAGTATGAACTAACTCCAAAATAGCATTAGATGAGTAGTGTTTTCTATTAAAACTATACTTTAACATCTTGCCCATTTGACATTATTTGCACATTACATGGTCAAGTTTAGATATGCTTAGTAAACCTCTAAATTTTCTTTTCTAATTGATCTTAACCATGTTGTCAAAGTTTCCATGACATAACCTCTTGTGCCATAACCATACATCTTTATTTTTAGCCAATATACAAGAACTTTTAGTGTTGTCAAGATAGAATAAGTTACCTTTTGATTGTTCACTAATACTGACCAACTTTCTAGTCTCATCATCGATTTTCACCTTTCTATTCTCAAATGCAACTCGGTGACCTATATTATTCAGTTGTGCTACACTCAATAGATTATAATTAAGTCTTTTTACCCAATATTCATTTTCACATCTGATCTTATTATTCAACAATATAGATCCTTTTCTTTTTACTAGATAAGGTGTATCATTTCCCATTTTCACAGATCCACCATTATAATGTTCAAGGTATTCAAATTTCTCTTCATCACTAGTCATATGATGTGTATAACCACTATCAATAATCCAAGTATCATTCTTGCTAACTTTAGAAATAAGTGTTGTTTCAACATACCTTTCTTCTTCTTTAGAATATTCTTTCAATGCCACAAATACCACTTCTATGTCTTCATCAGTCTCAGTGTCGGTGTCATCATCTTCATCTTCAACTAGGTAACATGCCTTCTTGACTTTATCTTAGTAGTCTCATCTATCTCTCTTGTCATATTGTCGGTTACCTCTGTGATCTTGGTTATTTCTTCTGTCATTATTCATTTCATTACATCTTTCATTTATTTTCTCATCTTCTTTCCTATTAGGACATCTAACAGCAATATGACCAATCTCTTTGCATTTGAAACATACCAAAGGTAGTTTACCTCTATATCTTCCTTTGCCTTTTTGTAATCTTCTAGCCATTAATGCTTCAGGTTCATCAAGTTCATCCTCTTCACTTTCACTATCACTTTCATTTCTTATCTTATGTCTGCTACTTGATTTACCAATTTTCAAAGATGACATAAATGCAGATTCAACTGTAGGTACAATATTATTGTCATAGTTATTAAGCTCAAATGTAGTCAATCTACCGATTAGACTATCAAGTGAAATATTTTACCAGGATCTGCTCTCATTTCATGAATTGCAGAAACTCTAATAGCATAGGGAGGTAACAAGGTTATGAGAATTTTACTTACCATAGTGTCTTCATCAATAGTTCAACCTACTCCTCGGATAGCATTCACAACTTGCTTGACTCGATTTTTGTACTAAGTGATGTTTTCACCTTCTTTCATTTTCATGTCATCAAACTTTCCTCTTAGACACATTCAGCTTTAGCCCTTAGCACATTCACATCTCCTCCATGAACTAGTTTAATTTTGTCCCACATCTATTTTGCAGTTATACATGTCTTAATATCTTCAAATTCAGCATTTGATAAAGAAGAAGCAATTTCAATCATCATAGTATTGTGTTCATGTCTTTCTTTAATCTAATTGATAGTCAAAGGACCAGTGGGTAATATGAATTCATTTTCCAAGTAGTACAATGCATAATCTCCAATCCCTGACAGATATAACTTCATCCTACTTTATCATGTTGAGAAGTTGTCTTTGTTTAGCTTTGGCACCTCTCCCTTATACATCTTGTGATCTTTTACTTAAGTCCTTCAAAATTTTCTTTTTAAGTACTCTTGATTTGATACCAATTGTTAGATAACTAAGTGGGGGGTTAATTAGTTAAGTCCAGTTATCCTACAATCCCAAAAAATCCCTGATGTATAAAACAAATCTTTCAAACAATTTAATCAACTCAGTAAAACTTTAACTGTGCCTTTCTGTTCAATAACTAAATACCAATAAATTATCTAGTGCATATACCGATCAAACCAATAATTGTAATGTGTAAAGCAAAATAAAAATTCATCATGTCCATTCACATAACACTTTGATTTTTAACGTGGAAACCTTGTTAGGGGAAAAACCACCTAAGATCGATAACCCAAAAATAATTTCACTCTTTTGAAGTGAGCTCGGTTAAGAGCCAACCTTGTTAAAGGTTACAATAACACATTGTAAGGTGTGACCTAGTTCGAGGATTTATCACTAACAATTCTCTGTGACCAAACATTCACTATTGGATCAACATGAAAATAATCAACATTCATTGAATGTCATAATAAAATATAAAGACTGTTAAGTCTCACTCGGTTAAGAGATTTATTTGTAGCAATGGTTAGAATGCAATAGCAAATAATCTGATTCAAATATAACTGTCTTTTGCAGATTTTCAAATCTATGGTAAGCTCTAAATACCTCTGGCCAACACACTCAATTCAATTCCTTTGTATCCTCCAACTTTGTTCTGCTTGGTTAATTCCTTTCTCTAATGCTCGGTGTTGTCTATAGATTTGCTCGATTTTGTCTTCAACCTGTTTGACCAGCTTCACATCAATGCAATCTTCTCATGCACATTCCAGAAATAATTATGAATCTCTTATCTCCTTTTATAGAAATAATAAACCATTTTATTTCCAACCATAGATTTTTCCTCTTAATCTTCAGCGTTGATTTTGTCGCTTTAACCTTCCTCGAAACTTGTGTCTATGACTAGTTTCATTCTCCATTATCCGATCATCCTTGAATTTTGTCAGTCGTTTGATCATCATAAAAAACTTTATCTTTAACCTCAGAATCATCCATATTTGTCCATCTCATCATCTTTAGTCGGAAGTCATATGTTTCATTTATTTCTTTCACTCGGTCAATGTCATGATGTGTCGATGACTTCTAACTCGGTTAACACTATACTTGGTATACACTACATTTGCTTAGTGTATACTAAGTTCTTCATTTACCGACCACATAAACTTATTCATTCTTGATCTTCAATCCATAACAGAATTATGTAATATAATCAAATCACTAACATAATGTCAATAAACTCATCAATAAGTTACCCAATGAATACCTTATTCATATCTTTCTCATACATCTCATCTTCATGTAAAATATATCATTCCTTCATCATTATTTCCTTCTTTAAATGTTTGTAACTATCATGATAAGTACAGTCAAAACTAGTTGACATCAATGACAATATAATAGCTTATTTAATGTGTCACATATACCTTAGTAGCTTGGTGATCATCAATCACTGTCTTCGAAGTATCCAATCAGTTGTCAAACTCTTCCTTAAGATATTCAATTAGTTGTAGTCTATCAAATACATGAAGATATGATGGTAAAAGATGATGAGTAAAGGAAAAATAAATACAAAAGGGACACAAAAAACTAATAGTGTTTCAAATATGAATGCAACTTAAGTCCGTGATCAAGTTAAAAAGGCCCATATATATGGAAAAGGTGTTGACATTTGTGTTGAAATAGATAAAGATCAATGAAATGATGATAAGGAAGAAGAGATTTTGGATCAGATTGAGAAAGAATCTATTCACGATGAAACATGTGTTGAAAAAGATATCAGTGACCATGATGATGAGGAAGAACTTCTCAGTTCAGAACAAATTTAAGATTTATTGGGCATAGAATATCAAAAACATGTTCAAAAAAGTGGTCCAATTTTTTTCTCAATCCACCAGAATAAATAGATTAATGGATCATTGCATATTCAAGAGGTATTTGATAAGGAGGATTACACATCTAATGAATATAAACATTATGGTGAATATGCTGAAGAAAGTGCACCTAGAAATAATTTTGTATCTTTCTAAAATCCCTTATATAATGTAATTTCATAAAAGTGTAAAAGGCTCCACGAAGTACATGAACATGAGGAAATTCCAGGAGATAACCTTGATGAATATATTTTTCTAGTTGATGAAGACTCTTAGAGGATACATTTAGTGAATATATGCACTTTGATACACTTGGAGATGATCTCTCATGTGTTGGAACACCTAAGGGACTAGAGAAAAACTTTCACAGAGGCATGCATGAATTTTCTATGTTTTCTAATCCATTGTTTGAAGAAGAAGAAGAAGCAGAAGGTGTATTTGAAAATAACCTAAGTTTTTCAAAAACATTATATAATGAAACTATAGAAGAAAATAAAACATTAATAAATGATGACATAATTAAGGAAGACCAACTATCTTGACAAAATGCTCATGAAGATAACTTACATATATATCCAAACCCAGTATGTGATTTAAAATGAAATATTTTATTTTTGAAACATAAAGATAATTAAAGAGAAGTGAAGGAAACATATAAACCCTAAAATTTCTTACAAAGTGGAGTCTACTGTGAGTCACAAAACTAAAAGCTATCTATTTTCAAAAACAACGGTAAGTAAATAACAAATGTTGAAGTGATAAATAAATCGAAAGGGAAAAGGAATATTGAAAAATATAAAATTGGAGATAAATATCACCGTGAAAGTCCTTTTAAGGTGAAACCTAAAGTTTATTTCAAAAAATTTCCAGAAGCCAAGAGGTGCAGTACAAAATTAGGGTATAACATACATGGGTGAATTAAGAGGTTGATAAAAGGTTTTGAAGCCAGGTCTAAAGGAGAGTGCAAACATAAGAATTCCTTTTTTAAAATGTTCAATAAGAAATCAGCTAATTAGGAGATGAAACATAATGAAGAAAGGGATGATAATAATATTTCCAAGAGATATGCATTGTTACATGATCAAAATCACATTTTTGATAGAGGAAAGAATTTGAATTCATTTTGGGGACCTGGGACCACTAAATAAATTTTTGACAGTGATCTGCAGACAAGGGAGTAATCTAGTGGTCTGCTGCCCTAGATATAGCTAGAATATCGCTATGCTCACAGGGAGCATACGTCTCCAAAAAGAGCCACTATTAGACCCCCAAAATTCACACATTTTTTAGTTCCATTTCCATAAAATAAGCCTACAAATTTGTTGCATAGAGATCATCACCGAACGTTTGTATTTGATGTCCTTTTGAGAAGGTTGAAGCTACATAAGTCTCTTTATAAAGTATAGAACAAAGTGGGTTATCAAGTACAAAAAATTGGATGGTAGCGAGGAGAGACTTATTCAATAAGTTAAGTCATAAAAATGATTTTCTTGTGGGGTCCAATATAAATTATCAAACAAAATTTAGTTTCAAATAAGAGTTAGAAGTGATGTATCGATTGAGGGAGGCATTCAAATAAAAGGGAAGTATGCAGTGGGACCCCTCCTTGATGCATTAGTTGAAGATATCGAGCACATATTTTCCATAATATTTTAAGCTGGTGTTGAGTAAAGGAGGCCATTGAATAAGATAAAGAACCCTATGCTGAGGCTTCGAGCTATTTGAAAAGGAATCAACTGTTGGGACCCATTTGCCCTAAGTATTGAATAAAATCATATTTTAGATAAGAGAATATAGTTGAATAACGATGGTTGAGGTTCTTCAAAATTTGGTGGGGACACTTCATTAGATGCATCAAATAAAATACTATGTCAAGTAACCCAACCAAAAGATAAACAATACATAAGTTATTCAGAGGAAGATCGGGAAAGCTAAAGAAATCAAGATTAGTATCGAGCTCCTATGATTCTCGATTAATACATCAACACAATGTTTAGTGATAAGAGTTTAATTCCCTATTTCCTAGGGTGATAGTGATCGAGAATGGAAGCAAAGTAGTGTGATTCCCAAAATTCCAAAGGGAAGGTTGGGGCCCATAAGTTTTAAGGTTATAGTTGTAAGAAGGAAGAATCATTGAAAATCTGACATAGTGGTGGCAAGTTTGACTTCTAAGAAAAATTGAATTCTCTATTGTGGAGAATCGATGCTCGGGGTGCTAATAATCAGGATTGGAAGTAGAGTAAGAGAAATCCCAAAATTCCAAATGAAATCTTTTGAGGTACATCATCATCCATCGGAGAATGCAGGAAGGAAGTGAGATTCCTAATCTTTGAAGAATGGAACCTGTGGACAACCAATCAGTGACTTGGTAGTCTAATGGTGAATCAGAGAGAGACAAGTGGCACACATTCTAAAGTAAGGTGGTGAGTCCAGGATGACACATGGCATCATCATGTAATCTCTCAATCTCAATTGACATAGAGAGAGAGAATAACCACAGGATCGCGAGATGGTGCCACATGGACAACCAATGTGCAATGATATGGTAGGATGCAAAGGTGGAGCTAACATGGTGTTTAGGTGGTGCACAGGTGGGCAAGCAAGCCAAACAAAGGATGCCATGTTATAGGCAAGGTGCGGTTGACCAGGTGAAGTTTGAGTTGGAAAGTTGAAATTCAAAGATGAAATAATTTATCGAGTAAGACATTATTTCAAACAACTTAGAAGATAAGTAACATGAAACATTGTTTTCTTCAAAGGTACTAAAGTGATCGGGAATAGAAGCAAAGTAAGGGAATTCCTTGAATTCCAAAAGGAATTAGGATGGGGCCCACATATTTCGAAGTGAAAATTGTGCCGAAGAAGATAAAGAAAAGATAATTGTATCTCTTTAGAGATCCCTTGCCCTTGTCTACTCTCCCCTCACCTCTCTCTTTCCAATTGCTATTTGTCGGTACCAAATTCTATCTCATGAGGCTAGAACTTGGAGTTTTTTCCCACTAGCCATTAAAACAATAATGCTAGATCTTTTTTTTATTGACTTGAATCTATGATTTTGCCTTTCATTTATCATTTTAAAAAGGTACTAACAACAAAACCAAGATATTGACAAGAACAAACACAAATTCATACCACTACCACTCATCAAATTTTGAGGTATGGTGATGGTTGAACACATTTCACCTCCCTACTCAAGTTTTCCTATTCAAATACATCTATATGATTAATGACCATTTACTAATTTAAAAAGTACATATTAGAAAATAATCTTGTAACACATTAATGTAAAAAGAGTTTGTGTTGATAGGTAAAAAAATCTTTTGACAATTGATCTTGCAATTCGGTGGACCAAAATCATGATCAATCCAATTAACAATTTATAACATTTTTTAAATGCAAATAACCATTCTAATCAATTCTCAATAAGACTACACTTATATCCATAGCCAAAAAATACACTACTGCAAAAGCTCCAAATCCAATCTTCTGTTAACATTATTAAAACTAAAAGAATGGTAAAAATGTATTCAAAATAAAGAGAACTACAAAGCAAGAAGGGCCAACTACCCAGTAGAGAAGAAAGCACTGCACAACCTTATCTTAACAATTTATAACATTTTTTAAATGCGAATAACCATTCTAATCAATTCTCAATAAGACTCCACTTATATCCATAGCCAAAAAATACACTACTACAAAAGTTCCAAATCCAATCTTGTTAACATTATTAAAACTAAAAGAATGGTAAAAATGTATTCAAAATAAAGAGAACTACAAAGCAAGAAGGACCAACTGCCCAGTAGAGAAGAAAGCACTACACAACCTTATCTTTATCTTTACCTTTACTCATATATTATAATCTTTTAAGATAAACTACACTAACAAAAATCACAAAAATAAATCAATAGAACAATATAACCTTAAAGCTGCCACCATTCTAAATATATTGTAAATAACATTAAACTTACATTTATATTGAACTTTACACTAATAACAATCCAATCTCATCAATATTGTTTACATAAATTAAAAATAACATTTAAACCAAAAAAATCAGACTATTGTGTTGCGGCAACTTATCCTTATACAGAAAAGAATATTGAATTGAAAGAAACAAAAACATCAGTTGTTCCTTAATTGTGTAGGCTAACCACCGAAGTAGAAGGTTATATTTTGATTTCTGATTATTAATTTTTCAGGTTAAAAACTCAGAATAATATCAGAGGTTTTAGAAACCCATTTTCAGGCAGGAAAGTACAAGGGAATAAGAAATAAAATCAACTAAAGATCAGTTCCAAATTCGTAATTCTCAACGTTTAATACTGATCCACACCCACTAAAGTCTCAAAATTCATTTGGACAAAGAAGAGTCCAGTTATGTTATAGACAATGACATTTCTGACTCAAGCTAAAAAAAATAAAAAAATCCAAGGCAATGGTGCTTAAATAGGTTACTGTTTGTTAAATTTCTTTAACCATTTTTATAACTACCTAAAACTGATTCTGGCATTTCAAACATAAATAATATTACAATGATTATATAAATCATGAATGAAATGGCAGCTTATCACTATTCTTTCGGTCTGCCTGCGTATATAGACCATTCTTTAAATCCCCCACCAGGTTTTATTTTCGATTCATCCTTTCATCCTTGCCTTTAGATGGTGGCTCAAAATTATGATTGTTTGGGTGGACTCTCTATTGCATCTATATCGACGTCACGTTTGACTGGACCTCTCTAGAACTTGATCTTTTCCAATTAGTCAGTCCTCCGTGTCAATACTTCCAATAAGAAATTAAAATTCAAAAAGCAAAGCTCAAACGTTTAATTGTAATTTACAGTATATTTCGTATTTTGAGCCAACTTTTGCCAGACCTTGCTAAAGATAAATGACAGACCCGGACAACATGTCCCTTATTAAAATATTATCAAGTTTATGAATATTTAAACCGAAAAAGGAAGACAAACGATTATATCCTATTAGACAACTCGCCCCACTTGCTCACTTTGGTTAAAAATAAATGATTTCTTTATTGATCTTCCATTAAACCATTAAAAAATAGTTGTTTCTACAATTATAATACATTGCAGTCCCTGCATGGATTTCTATGAACAGATCATAAAGATGTTCCGTACTTGTTTCCATTAAACTTGACCTAACTAATATTTGGCCTCGGAAATAGCACAAAAAGTTTAAATCCTTGTGGTTGCGGCCATACATTTTTCATCATATACATGGCAAGGATTTGTACTTTTTGAAGAATTTGGATAGTGAGGTATAGGAATTGCCACGGCATGGACAATTTATAAAACCTTTTTTTAATTAAGTCTCTTTTCCATACACAGTAGATCTATATATTTGTATATATTTTAGATTTGTGTTTGCTTTTAGTTGTATGTGGTCTGCGTCCCAGAGTCCTAGTTTATTTTCTTGAACTTACATTCAAGCATCCTTAGTCAGAACCATTGTTAGTTCAAAGTTTTTCGAGTCTTGTCCTTTTCTGCGTTTTTAATTTCTGACCTCGAAAGTAGTTGTTTGTCTTTAAAAAATCTCTCACCTTTTAAATCTTTAAGCGCATATGTTTTGAAAGTGGCTAAGCTAAGTTTTAATGAAGTTTATATTTTTCACTTAGTCGTTAAATTGCTAGGCCCCAAAAGTTGTTATCGCAAGCTCATAGTCTTCTTTGTTAAATTGTTGTTAACCATCACGAGTGGGGAAGTAGTTAAGTTTCCCCTTATTGCTAGCTCACTAGTAGTTTATATGCTTAGAGGATAAGTGTTGTGACCTTGCAAGTGCCTAGTCCAAACCCTTTGTTGCTAGGTCACAGACTATTTTAGGACCTTGTCACTAACCACTATGACCTAGTGATGGTTATGGTTTTCCTTTAGTCGCCAGATTGCAGACTTCTTTGGTGGTTAGTGAAATTCTTGGCGACTTGGCGAGTGTCAAGTTTTGATGTTTATTGCTGGCTCACGGTCTCTTCTCATGACCCAGTTGTTTTCCTTGTGAGTTAACGAGGTGATGCTAGGTGTCCATTTTACAGTAAAAGGTAGTCTTTAACTCATAGAGCATCAAAGAATAGTCCCTAATCTCCCGGCGAGTTAACGAGCGAGTGCCATGTGATGAATGCTGGAGCCTAAATGGAGATAAGGATAAGATTAAAGATCTAACAGATTAAAATTGATCTAACATCAGGCGCGATAAATTGATGAAAAGTTATGGAGAATTTATCCATTACATAATGATGCAGGAGCATCTTGGGTCTTGAGCAATCTTGCATCACCAAAAAAACATTTTTTGTTTCTTGTACCTGTCTGATGTTTGTTTTGTAGCCATTATTGCTTCTGGTTTCTTGCCTTACAAAGTTAATCCTATGTCGTGGACCTATTCTTGAGCATTCTCCTAAGAGTGCACATCCTAATTCATTTGGACCTAAAAGTTATTTCCATTTTCCTCGGGCATCGATTCACCACCAATTTCGCATGAAACATGTGGTATTTCATCTTGCGCGGTTCCGTGTGAGGAAATTAGATCTTGCGAAGTTCAAGATATGTTCCTAGATCATGTGTAGACCTAAATGTGGCTTCACATCATGTTGTGTTATTTATTTCTTTATTTTTAGTTTCTCCCCCTAAGTTTACCTATAATGTAATTAAATGCCTGACTGGCCATTTTGTGGCTTTACTAGCTATATATTTGGAGCTTGGGTTGATGTAGAGAGGTAGTTCTAGTTCTAGTTAGAGGATGGTAGAAAAGATTATTGAGTACGAGCTATGATTCTGAATTCATAATTCATTATATAAGATCGAAACCTAGAAGGCCTCACAGTCGGGCATGTTGAAAGATTTGATATAATTGCACCAGTGTTGTTACCAGTTTCTTGTCTGATATCCATTATGTTTTCACTGATTTCATGTGGTTTTCATATTGCTTCCGTGTGTAACTCTTCGCAAGGCTTGTTTGTGGGTTTAAGAAGTCTCAATTAACCCCGATTCTACCTTCATCTACCTTTCCCTTGCATCAAGTAGTATCAGAGCGAGTTCTTTCTTGTGTATTGGATCGTGGAGAACCTTATTGGATTGGTTTTAGGGTGAAAAATCTGAGATCTGACCTATAACTTGTGGAAGGTTATGATCTTGCTAGAACCTAATTGTCAAGATGGTTCGAGGTAGAGGAAAAGATAATTCTATCATGGATATGTTGAGGAAGATTGCAACTAGGCTTGAAGCTGTAGAAATAGCCCAGAGAAGAGGCACACATCTTGAAGATGTTAGTGATGAAGAAGAAGCATCACCTAATCCTGAACTTGAAGTTGAACAGGATGAGGAAAGACTTTTGAGAGTTTTGTCTAAGGCTAACTCTAAACCCGCAGTTGAAGTTTCTTGCTATGATGGAAGACTTGAGACCGATACACTTTTGGATTGGATCTCTAAGATGGATAAATACTTTGAGTATGAAGGTACTCCTGATAATAAGAAGGTTAAGATAGCAGTTAAAAAGCTGAAAAGTCATGCATCTCTTTGGTGGGATCATTTGCAAACTGAGAGAAAAAAGAGAGGAAAAGAAAAGATCAAGACATGGATGAAGATGCTTGGAAAGATGAAAAAGAAGTTTCTTCTAGATGACTACCAAGTTAGTTTGATGAGAAAAATGCAAAATTTGAGACAAAAGGACATGAGTGTGAAAAAATGTACTGAGGAATTTTATAGATTGGATATCCGATCTGGACATGTGGATGATGAAGTTGAGAAGGTGGCTAGATACATGAATGGCCTAAGGACATCGATTCAAGATGAGATCATTTATGTTAAAATAGATAGTGTGGAAGAAGCATACCAATTTTCTTTTAAGGCTGAAGAGCGATTGTCAAAGAGACATGAACAAAGACAAGGAGGAAGAGGTGGTAGATTTCAGAGAACTAGAGGCAAATCATATGGAGAAAGTAGCAGATCTGACAATGCAGTACAAGATAAAAGATGGAAAGATGAACCTACTGGTAGGAGAGGTAACTACTCTAAAGGTAGCTATAGTAGTTACTCTAGGAATAATAATAGTGGAAAAAGAGAAGAGAAATCTTGGTTTAAAGGTACTTGTTACAAATATGGTGAAGAAGGACATAGAGCCTTTGAATGTACTAACTTTGGAAAGAAGACTAGAGGTAATGGCAAAAATAATTTGGCTTGTGAGGAAGTTGAGGAATTATCTAATGAACCTAAACATGTTGAGAACTTGATGTTAAGAAGGATCTTGTGGAATGAAGAACCTGACGAGGAACCTATTTTGAGGAAAAGTTTGTTTAGAACCACATGTAAGATCACTGACAAATGTTGCAAGGTAATCATTGATAGTGGAAGTTTTGATAATTTGGCATTCAAAGAGTTGGTTAACAAATTGCAGTTACAGAGATTGAGACATCCTAAGCCTTACCATATTTCTTGGATCCAGAAGGAGAATAAACTACTTGTATGTGAACAATGCCTTGTTAAATTCAAAATTGGAATTTATCATGATGAAGTCTTGTGTGATATTATACCTATGGATTGTTGTCATATTCTTTGGGTAGACCTTGGTAGTATGATAGGAAAGCTTTGCATGATGGTAGATTGAATCAATATACTATTTGGATGGATGGAAAGAAACAAGTATTATTGCCTCTAGTAGAGAAGTTTGAGGAAAGTCACTGTACTACAGTTAGAGTATGCTTGGTTGATGGTAAAAAGTTTGCAAGAGAAATGAAAGAACAAAATATTTGTTTTTCTTTGATTCCAAGAAAACCTAAGAAACAAGATGAGTTAGAACATGCACATGAAGTTAAACCTTTGTTGATTGAATTTTATGACATTATTTTTGATAATGTACCTGATGGTTTACCACCTATGAGATGTATAAGTCATTGTATGGATTTGATACCTAGAGCTAGTTTTCCTAACAAAACACCACATAGGTTGACACCTAATGAAAAGATTGAGTTGAATAGACAAGTGTAAGAATTGCTTGAGAGAGGTTTGGTTAGGGAAAGTTTGAGTCCTTGTGTAGTACCTACCGTGTTAGTACCAAAAAAGAATGGAGAATGGAGAATGTGCACTGATTCTAGACCTATAAACAAGATAATAATAAAGTACAAATTTCCTTTGCCTAGGATGAATAACATAATGGATATGAGTGGAGAGAATTATTTCACAAAGATTAATTTGAAAAGTGGATATCATTAGATTAGGATTAGAGAAGGGGATGAATGGAAAACTGCTTGTAAGACTAATGAAGGTTTGTATGAATGTTGGTTATGTCTTTTGGTTTGACTAATGCACCTAGTACTTTCATGAGGCTAATGAATGAAGTTCTCAAAAGATTCATGGGTAAGTTTGTAATTGTATATCTTGATGAAATTTTGATATTCAGTACAAGTAAGGAAAAACATCTTGAACATATCAGACAAGTATTGCAGAGATTGTAGGAAGAAAAGTTGCTGATTAATTTGAAGAAATGTTCATTTATAAAAGAAGAGATTGTGTACCTTGGTTTTCTAATTTCAGCTGATGGATTGAAGATGGATCCTGAGAAAGTGAGAGCTATACTTGATTGGCCTACACTAGAGAATGTTGGAGAGGTAAGATCATTTCATGGATTGGCAAGTTTTTATAGGAAGTTCATCAGAAATTTCAGTTCTATTTGTAATGCTATGACTGAAACCATCAGAGGAGATAGAAGGGATTTCAAATGGACACATGGAGCACAAAAGAGTTTTGAAACATTGAAATAAAGAATTGTAGAGTTGCCTACACTTTCTTTTCCTGATTTTAGTAAAGTTTTTCAAGTTGAATGTGATGCTAGTGGAAGTGCAATTGGAGTTGTTTTGAGTCGAGAAGGAAGACTTACAACTTTCTTTAGTGAGAAGTTGAATGATGCTAAGAGAAAATATTCAGTTTATGACCAGGAATTCTATGCTATTATCCAAGCTTTGAAGAAATGGAGACATTATTTGATGCCTAAATATTTTGTGTTGTATACTGACCATAAAGCTTTGCATTATTTGGAAAGTCAGAATAAATTGAATCAGAGACATATGAAGTGGGTTGAGTTCTTCATAAATTTTCCTTTTCATTGAAGCATAAGAGTGGACAGTTAAATAAAGTTGCTGATGCCTTGAGCCAGAGAAGAAGTTTGCTGACAGAGATGAAAGTTGAGGTACTTGGTTTTGATGATTTGAAGTTTTTGTATGAAACTAACCTTGATTTTGCAGAGCCTTAGAAGGCTTGTAAGGAACAAACATTAAGTGATAAGTGGACTGATTATTTCATTCAAGAAGATATGTTGTTTAAAGGAGTTCAATTGTGCATACCTAGAGGATCTATGAGAGAGAACATAATAAAGGAGAAACATAGTGGTGGACTTGCTAGACATTTTGGGATTGATAATATTGTGAATTTGATTTTGAAAAGATACTTTTATAGGGAGGTTGAGAAGGAGCTTATCGCAAGCCCTTGCTCTTGGGTTCACCTAGTGACCCTCTAGTGTAACCACCTACACCAATGACCTATAGGATGCCTTGAATGGCTTAATCCCCTAGTCTTAGGCCCAACCAAGCTATCACAAGTGATTCAAGAACTCAAACTCATCTCCATGCTTCTAGGCTTCTTCATGCACCTAGAATCCCTTAAGCTAGAATAAGGGTAATACACCTACAAATGAATTAGGAAGATTGTAGAGGCAAAGAGGTGTGGGGAAATGTCTTCAAATATGTCATTTCACATGTTTCATCCTTTACTTCACTCATACTTCTTACTGATCTAGTAGTTCCTTTGGAAAATAGGGCTACAAGGGATTGACCTAATTAGGCCTCCTCTACGAGAAAATAGGGCCTAAGCCTTGATCCTTCCCCAAAGACCCTAAAAATAAATTATGGATTCTTGGTAGATGATACAACACCTCAAGGATTTATGAGGTTTTGGGTCTATCCCTGACCGTACAACCCCCTTTCTAAAAATAGGTCTTTTAGAGGAGTTTTAGGCCTTCTCTAAACCAGTGAAGAAAAAGATGAGTTTCCTTGATCAAATGGATTGATCCATACACATGCTTACATCTGGGTCTTGGTAATGACCCTAAAAAATACCCTCAACTACTATTAATCAGCTCCCATCATTCCTTTGTAAGCTATGATGCTGCTTCACTCAATCCTTCCTAATCGGGCTTAGCATGGGCTTGCCTAGGGTTGGATTGTAAAAATGCTTAACATGCATTCTAGGGCCCCTCCTTCCATGTATGATACATACATGGGGTCTAGTCACTATCCAAAAAAGGCCGTATAGATTGAACAGTGGGATAGTGAGTTAGACCCTCATTTGTGCAAGCTCCTCGGTTGAAAACTCGAGAACCAGGAGTTTAGAAAAGATTTATTTGAGCAAACCGAACTGAATGAAAAACCTAAATGAATTGTAGAAATAGAAAGTAGATTGACACAAAAAAACTACACATTATGATGCAGGAGCATCCTGGGTGTAAGAGCAATCTTGCATCACCCAAAAAAATATTTTTGTTTTTATATTCTAAGGGCTATTTTGTGCAGAGCTGCTATTTATGGAAAGTTACTATTTTTGGTAATTTTTGTATGTGCTCAGAATGATCTGATTTCTTTCTTGGAGGTTCATTTTGGTCATATAAGTCTGCCAGTAAAGTTTCATTGCCAGATCAAGTGTATATTGGAAGATATTGAAGATTTTCGGTATTGGCAGCAGGGTACAAAAACTTTGAACTCAGTTTTGAAGGCTTTAGAGGCCCCGGATGAGGTCAAAAATTTGGGTGACGGGCGCTTGCACGGGTCAAGCCTGTAGAGCGCTTCGTGGTGTTTCCAAAATGGGGTTATAATAGCCGATCGGGTCAACTGGTGATGACTTATGGTCTACGGAAGTTGGACCACCTGAAATGGCGGAAAATAATTTTCTTCAAAATTTCTGTTCGGGTTTCAAAGGTTATCTTGAGCCGACTATGATGTAATAAAATGTAAAATAAAATAATTCTAAGTTTGGTCGGCCTTATTGGCTAAAATTCTGGAACCTTCCCAGGCGGTGGAAAAATTGCCTATATAAGGAAGGCTGTATTATTGTCTTAGGCAGTTCAGAATAGTTCTGGGTAGTAGATCTGGGTATTGATTCGAGGCTTTGTCCTACAGAATATTGTAAGGGAATGCCCATGTGGCTTTGCATATTGTAATTCTAAAAGTTTGCAATTCCACATTTGTGGAGATAATAAGAAGCCAATTTTCTGTTCTTGCATATTATTGTTGTTGTTTCTCTATTTCTGTTATGTGTTTTTGGTATTAAGGGGAGCACCCTTCATCAAGTGGTATCAGAGCAGGAGTTCTTGAGTGTGTAAACAGATCGCCGACTGTGAGGCAGTTTGCACCAGGACCGTGGCTAGGGTTTCAGCGCGCATCATGAAAATGCCTCCACGAAGGGAACGTGGCGGAAGAGCTGGTGTTGTAACACCTGAGGTTAGAGAGCTGCAGAGACAATGCGAGCATTGCAAGAAGAGATTCGTAGAGGAATGAATCTTAATGTTAGAGATGAAAGCGAGGATGAAGCCGAAGAAGAATATCAAGAAGGAGAAGCTGAAATTGTGAACCAGGAGGAAGAAAGACTTTTTCGGGTGATTTCCAAGATTGGGAAAAGACCTAAGATTGAGGTTCCTACATTTTCTGGAAATCTTAACCCAGAGGAATTGATCGACTGGATCAATGAATGTGAGGAGTATTTTGAGTATGAAGATGTTGAGGATCCTGATAGGGTCAAATTTGCGAAGGCCAGACTGAAAGGTCATGCGAAGATCTGGTGGCAAGAAATTCAATTGGAGTGAAATAGAAGAGGGAAAGATAAAATCACAAGATGGGATCAGATGGTGGATAAATTGAAGCGACAGTTCATTCCTATTGATTATGAGCTTGACCTACTAAAGAAAATGCAAAGTTTGAAGCAAGCAGGAAGATCTATTCAGGAGTATACAGAGGAGTTCTATCGACTTCTCATCAGAACAGGCCATGCAGAAGCTGATAAGGAGAAAGTTGCCCGATACCTTAATGGTTTAAGGCCAAGCATTCAGGAGGAGCTGAATCTGGTTCGAATGAACAGCATTGAAGAGGCATACCAGTTTGCCCTAAAAGTAGAGGAAAAGCTGAACAAGAAGTTTGAGAGCAGACAAAACGGAAGAGGTCGCGGTGGACGATCTGGTGGACGGTCATATGGTGGCCGAAATGAAGATCCAAAAAAGAAGGATGAGGCCAGTAGCAGTCAGAATCAGCGAGGAAATAATTCCAATCACTTCCAGGATCAGAATAATAGAGATCAGAGAGGAAGAGGAAGAGGACAAGGATCTAGAAGAGGTGCCTTCCGTGGAACATATTTTCACTGTGGAGAAGAAGGTCATAGGGCATTTGAATGTCCTCAGCGCCAAGGAAGAACAGATAGGAGAAATGAAGGCCAGGCCAGAGTTGCACATGTAGATGAAGATGCCAGATCATCAAATTCTGAAGATGCTGAAAGAGGAGAAACGTTGATTAACATAAGAGTCTTGTTGAGTGGTGAGAATGAACCTGAGCAAAGGAGGAGCCTGTTTCACACCAGGTGCAAGTGTGAAGGTAAATGTTGTGGTGTGATCATTGATAGTGGAATCACTGATAATTTGGTGTCAGAAGAGATGGTGACAAAGTTGAAGCTCAAGAGACAGAAACACCCACATCCATATCGGATTGCCTGGGTACAGGATGACCACAAGGTCATGGTCAATGAACAATGCCTGGTGAAGTTCAAGATTGGGGGATACCAAGATGAGGTATTGTGTGATATCATATCTATGGATGCATGTCATATGTTGTTGGGTAGACCATGGCAGTTTGACAGATGTGCTATACATGATGGTCGTGCGAATACCTATTCCCTGACAAAGGATGGAGTGCGACATAAGCTAAAACCATTGAAGGAGACTGAAGAAAAGGTATGTGGTAATGCAAGGATAACTTTTTTTGATGGAAGAAATTTCCTAGATGGTATGAGGCATGAGCATGTATGTTTTTCTTTAATTCCAAAAGCTGGTAGAGAGGAAGTAGAAGATGTTCCTATAGAAGTTACAGATTTGTTGAATGAGTTTCAAGATATTGTATCCGATAACGTGCCTGATGGATTACCACCAGTCAGGAAGATCAGATTCGGATCAGAGAAGGAGATGAATGGAAGACTGCCTTCAAGACAAAGGAAGGACTATATGAGTGGTTAGTCATGCCTTTTGGGCTAACCAATGCACCGAGCACTTTCATGCGGCTCATGAACGAGGTTCTGAAAGAATTTTTGGGTAAGTTTGTCATTGTTTACCTAGATGATATTTTGATCTTTAGTAAGACATTGGATGAGCATATGATGCATATTCGTATGGTATTTGAGAAGTTGAGAGAAGAGAAATTGCTGATACTTAATGAAGGGTGCTCCCCTTAATACCAAAAACACATAACAGAAATAGAGAAACAACAACAATAATATGCAAGAACAGAAAATTGGCTTCTTATTATCTCCACAAATGTGGAATTACAAACTTTCAGAATTACAATATGAAAAGCCACATGGGCATTCCCTTACAATATTCTGTAGGACAAAGCCTCGAATCAATACCTAGATCTACTACCCAGAACTATTCTAAACTGCCTAAGACAATAATACAGCCTTCCTTATATAGGCAATTTTTCCACCGCCTGGGAAGGTTCCAGAATTTTAGCCAATAAGGCCGACCAAAGTTAGAATTATTTTATTTTACATTTTATTACATCATAGTCGGCTCAAGATAACCTTTGAAACTCAAACATAAATTTTGAAGAAAATTATTTTCCGCCATTTCAGGTGGTCCAACTTTCGAAGACCATAAGTCATCACCAGTTGACCCGATCGGCTATTATAACCCCATTTTGGAAATACCACGAAGCGCTCTACAGGCTTGACCTGCGCAAGCGCTCGTCACCCAAATTTTCAACCTCATCTGGGGCCTCTAAAGCCTTCAAAACTGAGTTCAAAGTTTTTGTACCCTGCTGCCAATACCGAAAATCTTCAATATCTTCCAATATACACTTGATCTGGCAATGAAACTTTACTGGCAGACTTATATGACCAAAATGAACCTCCAAGAAAAAAATTAGATCATTCTGAGCACATACGAAAATTACCAAAAATAGTAACTTTCCATAAATAGCAGCTCTGCACAAAATAGCCCTTAGAATATAAAAACAAAAATATTTTTTTGGGTGATGCAAGATTGCTCTTACACCCAGGATGCTCCTGCATGACATTAACTATGAGATCTGATTCAGACAAACGTTGCTTCTATTAACTCACTGTTCCATCAAAATCACTACAAAATAGACTGTGCACACACTCTCAAAATAGATCCTCCACATATTATGACCTCCAACCTTGGGATAGGAGCCCATTCAAACATAAATAGTCTTAGGGTTTTATTATGAAAGGTTTAAGACCCCTAATCATTGGTTTAGGCTTTGAGGTTAAGTATGCCGAGCAACTTTTCAAAAGTTGCAAAAGTTGCTAAGCAACTTTTACAACTTTGATGACAACTTTTCAAAATTGCTTCCCCAAAGGCTTAGAAAGCTAACAAGGAGTCCTAGACTCTATCTAGGCCCTCCCAAACACTTATCCAACTTAAAAACCTCAAAAATAGACCTAATATTATATTCTAGCCATATACCCCATATTGGGAAAATAAGACTCCTTGCTTGGACTAAGACCTTTTAGGACTACATATCCCATATGGATTCCATACCCATGGTCAACATGACCTTAGGGAAATCCAACATCCAAAAGACTTAAAAAAAGAAGAAAAGAAGGTGCTCCTGCACCATACTCCCCCCTACACATAAGAGACTTAAGATTTGGTGGAGGAGAGGATAGAGGTATCTATGCCATGCTTCTTGAAGTTAGCTTCCTCTATCCATGTTTCTTCTGATTCAGGACATCCCTTCCATTGGATGAGATGCTCCAAGTATTCTTTGTTCCTAGTCTTCTTATGCACTCTTGATTCAAGAACCTTCTCTGCTTGTGGCTCCTCTTTAGGAGGTAGAACAATGTCACTCAGGTCCTTAATTATATCTCCAATGCCTTGATTGACCTCTGATATAGGTCCCTTGAACTTGATCAGTTCTGCCACATTGAACACTGATGAGATGTTTAGGTCTGTCGGAAGTTCTACCTTGTAGGAATTGTTTCCATGCTTGGCTAGCACTTTACAAGGCCCCACTCTTTTCATCTGCAATTTGGTGGGTATCCCCTTCTTCAATCTTGATTTATTGAGATGGACCATGACATAGTCCCCTACTGAAAATTGTATATCCTTCCTTGTCATGTCCAACTTGGTCTTGAGATTTTGGGTGGCTTCCATGATTGTCTTCCTAACCTGCTCCTACACTTCCTTCATGGTCTAAAAGAAGTCTTCAGCATGACCACTTCATACTCCACGGCTCCTAGATCCCTGAGTTCACATACTCCTCTTGGGTGCATCCCATAAACTATTTCAAATGGACTTCTCCCTGTGGTCCTGTTCATGCTGTCATTGTAGGCATATTTTGCTTGGGGAATGATCATGTCCCATGCTTGCCCATATTCCTTAGTTAGGCATCTCAATAGGTTTCCTAGTACCCTATTTATCACCTCTGTTTGTCCATCCATTTGGGGATGGTATGCTAACCCAAAGTATAGATTTTTACCTAGTCTCCTCCATAGAGTCTTCCAAAAGTGACTCATGAACTTCACATCCCCGTCAGACACAATACTTAAAGGCAAACCATGAATCCTAACAATTTCTTTGAAAAAAAAATGAGCTATGTAGCTTGCATCATGAGTGGTCCTATAAGGGATAAAATGACTCATTTTATTGAATCTATCCACCACTACATACACACTATCACATCCTGATTTAGTTTCAAGAAGACCTACCACAAAATCCATGCTTATGCATTCCCATGGCCTGTTTGGAATGGGTAAGGGTTGATACAAACCTGCATTTCTTGATCCTCCTTTTTCTTTCATACATACCACACACTGCTCCACATATCTTCTAACATCCTTTGGCATCTTGGGCCAATAGTAGAATCTCTGCACCAATTCTAGTGTCTTGTTGATACCAAAATGTCCATGTAGACTGCCACTATGCCTCTCTTGGATGAGGTTCTCTCTCATTGAACCTTTGGGAACACATAGCTGATTCCCTTTGAACAATAGTCCACTTTTCAAGGTGTATTCAGAGTAGGGACTGTGGAAGTGGTTCTCAAATTTGGTACATACCTTGTATACCTCAGAGAAGTCTTCATCTTCACTATAGAGTCCCTTGAAACTTTCAATGCCAATGCTCTGCAACTGAATTTCTTGGACTATTAATAACCTCCTTAATGCATCTGCTACCTTATTTAGGTGTCCCTTTTTGTGTTTGATGGTGAAGGTGAAAGCTTGCAGGTATTCCATCCATTTCAATTGTTTATTGCTCAACTTTTCTTGAGTGTTTATATAGCTAAGTGCTTGATTATCAGTGAATACTACAAACTCCTTAGGTAAGAGATAGTGTCTCCATTTCCTAAGTGACTGAACCAATGCATATAGTTCCAAGTCATATGCTGAATAATTTTTCTTAGCTTCATTAAGCTTCTCACTAAAAAATGCTATGGGTTTGCCTTCTTGGCTTATCACTCCTCCCATAGCTATGCCACTTGCATCACACTCCAAAGTGAATAGCTTGTCAAAGCTAGGTAATAGGAGGATGGGATGTGTTGCCACTTGCTGCTTTAGCTCTTCAAATGCTTTGTTAGCTTCCATTGTCCATCAGAACTTGGTCTTCACTTCACCCTTTATAGTGTCAAGGAATGGTGCATATATGCCACTAAAGTTCCTTATGAACTTCCTATAAAATTGTGCAAGCCCATGAAAGCTCCTTACTACTGTCCCTGATGTTGGTGTAGGCCAACTTGTGATTGCTTCAACTTTGTCTGGATCCATTTTTAGTAGACCTATATGATGGATGTCCTAACTGCCCACAATAATAATATTTCATGGTAGAAAAATATGAGCTACCCCTGCTTGAACTTCTACCTCTGTTTGAACCACCTTGGTTTCCTCTTCCTCTGCTAAAACTACCTCTAGATGATGTCTCACTGACATGCTCTACTGGTTTGGAATCTCGCTAACACCTATGTTCACTTCCTCTACCTTGGTAGCCTCCCCTATGTCCCCTTTGATCTCTTCCTCTACCTCTATTCTTGGAGGTTTGATCTTGTCTCCTCTTGCCTTTGTCTTCAATCTTGACAGCTAATTGATAACATTGGTGTATAGTCTTAGGAGTGAGGAGAACCACCTCTTCTTGTATGCTCCATTTTAAACCATTTAAATATTTGGCCACCTTGACACTCTCATCCTCTATTACTATTACCACTTTTAGCATCATGCTAAAATTGGCAAAGTTTAGACAATATCGGTGAAAGGTACTCTTGGTACATTTAAAATTTATTGAAGCACTCATGATTAATTACTATATGCTGAATGGAAAGTAAAGAAAAAGAGAATATTTCTTTAATGTGAAAATGCATTTTTTACAAGTAAAATATAAGTGTATTTGCAATCAAAAGTTCTGTATTCATTTACAAAGGAATATACAGAATGGGTCCCACACAAGCCATGGGATAGCTATTAAAAAACAATGCAAGAAATAGAAGAAAATGTGCATATGTATAGAAGTCAAGAAAGAGATAAGGGTCAAATCCATCATTGCCTGGATGGAATGATGGATGAGGTTGTTGAATAGCTTTGGTTGGCTGATTGAAGAGGTCTCGCATCCTAGAGGTGCTTGCAAAAATATGGAAGAGAGGGTGTTAGTCTAAAAAGACTAAGCAATGATGAAATTAACACCTATCTCTAAACATGACAATGATATAGATACACATTCAGAAAGAAGAAAAACAAAAAGAATATATTTTTTATACTAATACTGTGTGCTTCATGTGCAGGTGTGTAATTTTATGACAGAAGTAATAGAAACAATGTGCAAAGAATTAAAGTAACAATGTATTTATTTACTATCATAAAGTGTGCATTTGCAGAAAGTAGCTACATCATGCCGATATAAAGATATAGTGTGCTATTCAAGAGTGGCTCCTATGATGAATAAATGCTGAAATACCAAGATTAAGGGTACATGAATCCGTTTATGGGTGTCACGAGCCCGTGCTCGAACCTCATAAATAGATTTCATTGCTAAAAGTAAAAATAAGTGTTGTAAATCTGATATGTATTTTTGAATCATGATTAATGAACAAAGTTGCTATATTTGAAGCATGCATTATTAAAAGATGCCAAGCTTAAAGGAAGGATACAACAATATTATTATAGTATTGTTATAGCAAATTCAAAAGAAAAAGAGAAAATGAGCACCCATATACAATTTTAGTTCAAAATATGCTACAACAAGTTACTTGTCTGGTTTACACATGACAAGCATGATGAAGCTATGGAGGAACAAATACAGAGAAGGATCAACCCCAGTTGAATGTTTAAGATAAGATCTTAATAAATGATTCAATAGAAAATTTGGAATCAATAGATAGAAGACACAAACTGGTTTATATATGGCGGCTCAATAATGGAGAAAGGAGAAGTGTCATTCACCAATCTTACAGTATCAATTATTGATAAAAATGCCCCTTCTGATCAGAAAATAGCTCAGCTTTCAATATTTCTTTTATGTGCATAATAAGGTCAAGTTTTCAGCTGTCATTGTTTCATGGAGAGCTAGAAGCATAATGAATTAGCAAAAAATGACACTCTTACTTGTTCTTGTTCTATTTTTATTGCAGTAGTATGGTTTATGACATTATGCAAATTTTCTTCACAATATGGACAGGGTTCAAAAGAATAGGATGACTCGGTTATTTGAACATAACAACAATCAGTAATTGCTAAAAGAAATACAAAGAGAACTATGGTTATCAAATATCTAGAGGCCTTTTCCAAGGTACCAATCAAGTCCGTAAACAATCAATAAGAGCCAGGTCAAGATTTCAGCTGTCATTGTTTCATGGAGAGTGCCAGCATTGCATTCCAAAATACCTACAATGTATTGGTATGAAGTAAGTCATCTCATAACATTTAGGGTCTTTGCATTGCATTAGGAAAAGAAAAGTTTTAATCAAATATTAGATTCATTGGCGGCAGAAATGAAAGCCCTAAATGCTATGTGATGGAAGGAGAATCTCCAAACAGCGAGATAAATAAGAATAAACTTAGTTTTTCAAAATCTAGAAAATTACACTATGGTAGAAATTGATAATTCTAAATTTTGGGGACCAGTCAAGTAAAGGGAGAGCCAGAATGGAACATAGCAACTTTCCAAGAAAATAATGTAGAATAACATCTTCTAATACATGTCAATATTCATACATAGCCAAAGGGAACTGAGTTACAGTTAACAATAAAGCAAGCTAAAGATGAGCAAAGAAAAGAAGTAATATACTTATCTCAAGGATGAGCTTTACGACACAGAGATCAAAATTTTTCAACAAAGAAGAGCCCGAGTCCTTCATAGTCCGAGTTCCAGATTGAGTTCACAATCACAGTCAGGCTTTGTGATAAAACTATGAAGCTAATATTTACAAGAAAGATCGAGTTCAAAGGAGCCAGGTTGCAGTAGGAACCCGTGAACTTCATGTTTAGCTCGAAACTAGTGATAAACAAAGCAAAGCCATGATTTGCAACTTGAGCCTCAGTTTCAAATAAATTCATGCTAGGTGTTTCAAATACAGATGAAGATCTTTCCAAGAAGATGCATGGAGAGGCCGAGCCAACCAAGAAAAGGTTGAATTCAGCTAATAAAGATTCCAAATACACTTCAGTTACCAGAAAGCAGCCTGAGCTTCTTAAAAATGTAGAGAAGAACTTCAAACCAGATCTCATGGCAGCGGCAACAAACCCTAGCTCTTCTTCATCTTCAATATGTGAAAAATACCTAAGTATGAAAAGCACAAATGAGATAAACTAATAGCCTTTGCTAGATTGTAATGTAATTTGGAATCCGCAAGACATAGCAGTGTATGAGGACCTCCTTCAGCATGCCACAACAACTCTCCACATGCCTTTGTTAAAAATAGATATTTTTGCTTTGAGAGGTCATTTTGACCGAGAGTAAGCATTGGTTTTGTTAGGCATGTGCTAGGTGGTATTTTTAAAATCAACTTAGGTTTTATATTATTTGTTTATATGTTAGGTTAAAAGTTTTAGATATACTTTTTCCTTTCCTTTTTAAAATTTTAAATTTTAGTAATATATATTATAATTTAATATTATTTTTAGTTAAAATAGATAATTTTATTCTCTATTTAACTTAAATAATATTATATTATAATATATATATGGTTAAAATTTAAATTTAATTTATACTTATTATATTTAATATTAAATAAATAATAGACTTATACTCGTCATTAAATATATTAGATAGAATTATTTTAATTCTATTTTTATATTGAGTATAAGTATATTATTTATTAAATATTAAATATAATAAGTATAGTTTGGAAAAAAATATAAATAAAACCTTTTTTAGAATATATTAATGAATAAATATATAGCCAAAGTGGATTTTAAGATCATCTTTTCTAGTAAAGGAGGAGTGTTTTCAGTTTTGAGCATTATTGAGGTAGATTAGAGGCTGTTGACAGCATCTTGGACTCATTTGGAGGTGATTTTTTAGTTCTCTATCAGATAGTATCAGTTGAGAGGCCTTTTGGATCAGTTTACTCTCGATTTCTGGCAGTTACACTCCTGATTTGGTGGGATTTTTGTTCATATCCGACCCACACGAAATATGCATGATTTTTGGAGATGTGGAGCAGTTTTGAGGGGATTTTGAGTGGCTCTTCAGTTATACATGACTTGAAGGAGTTCAAGGGCCACTTTGACTACATTTTTTGACATTTTGTCTCCTTATTTTGGAGGGTTTTCTCATGCATCCAAGTTAGGGTTTTGGGGCTCTATTTATTGTATTTTCACCTTATTATTGAGGACCTTCTTTTTGGCTCACCTATTTTTCATATCGCAGACTTGAGAGAAAATTGTAAGGCACTTTGTAGCAGAGATTTTTCTAGCATTGATATATAGAGATAGCAGTTCCTTCTCATTGGTTGAAGTGTAATACTGTGAGTTTATTTTCTTTGATGTTGTGTAAACCTTCATGTAAGCTGCATTCCTTGTTACATTTTCAAATCTTGATACTTGCTATTATAGGTCTTTGTTTGTGTCCTAAATTTTTGCAGTAAATTGGTGAAGCATTGTTTCCCTATCTATGCAAAATATTACAGGTCCTTACATAGAATCACTTTTGTAGTTGCATGTTTGTCTGGGTACTAAGAGCCTTAAATATCTTCAATGATCCATGCTGAATTAATTTAAGTTACATATCATTTATTGGTGTATCACCTTGTTTAAGTTTAGAATTCATTACGTTATTTCTTTCATCCCTTTTCCCATACAAATTTAGCCACAAGTGATATTCCAAATTCAAAAGGAACCGCCCTAGAATCTAGAGATTCATTGTCCCTCCCATCAATGAGAACGTTTCCATATTTCAATAGGATAGCTAGATTCTGCATCAAGCTAGAAGCGCAATCCAGATTGACAATAATTTTTGGCACACACGGTGGGACTAAACTATTTCACAGTTTGGTTGAGCTTCATATCATCACTATTTTGGTGTGGACAATAGTGTTACAGCCTTTGGAGGCAGGATTCAAACACATACTTGGTGACTCTGCAGCAAAAGATCTGCTGGTTTCACAAGGTCAAGTGCTGGTATTTTTTAGATCATCTTTTATATTCAGATTTTCAGCTTATTACATGAATAGAAATGTCATATTATTGTGGGTAGCAAGAATAATCACCATTCTATCAGGATAATAGTTCTTAATGGGCTAATTATCAGCCATATGAAAGTCATCCTAAGACTATTTTTAGTCCAAGCTACCATACCCAAGGAGGCTATTAGTATATTCAGTATGCCCCCTGTCAATATGCCCTTGTACAAGCTTATGAACAGGCTCTCCAACAAGAAGGATCATGGGCATGGGCTCAAAGGCAGAAAACACAGAGTTATAACCAATTCCAAGGAGACTATTTTATGCCTAATCAACATGCAGATATTTCCAATCAGCCTCAAAGCTAGGACTGTGTTAAAATAAAAAAGTTTTATGAGCCTAGCAAGCTTGTTCAGCTAAATCAAGAGCAAGGAAATGAGTATCAACTATATAAGCAACAAATGAAACAATGGGAAGAAGAGCTTGATCATCAAATTATTGTTAAGGGAGAAGAGTTGGGATTACAATTTGTTGTACAAAGGACTCCTGAACGTAAAATTCCAATTTTCATGCATGTTGGGCAAGGTGAGTCTCCTAAGTCTATTGAATGTGAAATTCCAAGTTGGAGAACTCCTATGTTCAGAGAACCTATGAATAAAGATCCAGTTAAGCCTTTATTCCCAAGTTTTAGTGATATCCTTCTAGCACAAACACCTGTGATGGAGCAATTGCAGCCTTATAAAGAATTGAAGCCTATCCTTATTGAAGAGCATAAAGGAAAATCAGATACAGCTGATCATGAAGTTGTCAAGATGGTTTCATGGGAGTCATCTTCAGATCAGGGAGCTGAGAGGGAGGTTTTTGTTTCAAATTTGATAGAAAAAGCAGCAAAAGCTCAAGATCAAGGAGACTGTTTGGACCAACAAGAGATGGTTGTACTTCTCTTTGCTAAGTTACCTTCTTTTGTTGATCAAGAGAAGGAAGAAAAGATTCTGGTCACTTCAGTACAACAAGGTGTTCAAGATAAAGAGGCTAATCAAAGCTTAGAAGAGTGTTTTGACAACATTATTGCAGACTTATGTGAAAAGCTTGCTGTTAAGAGGTCAGAATTAGTACCTATTCAAGACTGCTCTATTTGGAGGATATTCTTTCTATAGATTATGTGTAGGAATGCACGCTGGAACCAAGTGCTCCTGATTCCTAGTGGATCAATAGTTTTGATGAGCTCCTAGTTGACTTGATAGAAGATGATGATCCTTTGACCATAGAGGAGGAATTGACTTGGTTGTTAATAATGAAGGATAGTCATGATAAATTAGAGGAAAGTAAGGAAACCAGCAAGGAGAGCCCCAAGTTTACATTTTTAAGAGGTTTCCCAATTAGGCATCTTTCCAGAATGGAGCTTGTGCCTGAGTTCTCAGTCATTGATGAGTAGATCCAACACATTTATTCACCTCAAATATGCATTGATTTTAATCAAGTCCAAGAGGTATGTGATCTAGTCTATTATGTTCAAGATATGCTTCAGGAGTTTCAGATTCTTTGAGTTATATTGCATATCTTTTTAGTTGCATGTATGCATGCATCTCATCCGTTATTGGTGAGAAAAGGAAGTTATTTCAATCAATCTGTTAATGGATGTATCTGAGGCTTGGATAATTGGTTAGCTTAGGATAGGTTAGAAGTTTTCAATTTTAGCTTGCTTTCTCCAAGTGCTAGGCACATTTTAGTTTTAGTTAGTAGTTTGTTTCAGTTAATAGTTAGTAGTTTTCTGAAGGCTACAAGTTAGACTACTTTGTGGTAGAACTATTCAGAAATGTATACATTAATCCTAATGCAAAACATTGGATATTCCAAGGTTTCAAATTAGGCACAATGGCCACAATCCATAAAAGGTCATCCATGACCTTTCCTAATAGCTTGCAGGCTTCAGAAAAGAAGACAAATTTTTTCAGGAGAGAGTGCACAATTCAAAAAAATGAACTCAAATTTGTTTTCTACCTCAAGCTAGCTATTTGCAAATCTATAACTGTATCCCATCAACATCATCATACAGATGTACACCTCAGAATGGGGTAAAGTCACTCATAGAATTGGTATAGCACCAATATGATGATGTTGAAGGCAGACAAACACAAATTTCCTAAACAGCTAGCATGAGGTATTTAGTTTTAGTTTTAGTTTTAGTTTCAATTTTGTAGTTGAGTGGTGTGTTTAATTTTTTAGTATTTTCTAAGTTTTCCAAGGTTTGAGAAGGTTTAATTTTATCAAAATAAAAGACTATGCCCAATAGAAATGCAAAAGGCAGCTGGTCTGTTTTGTTCAGCAGGCAAACATCCCTGAGAGGTCGCCAAAAATGTTACCAATTTTAGCATCATGCTAAAATTGGAAAATTTTAGATAGCATCAGTGAAAGGTACTCTTGGTACATTTAAAATTTATTGAAGCACTCATGATTAATTACTATATGCTGAATGGAAAGTATAGAAAAAGAGAACATTTCTTTAATGTGCAAATGCATTTTTTACAAGTAAAATATAAGTGTGTTTGCAATCAAAAGTTCTTTATTCATTTACAAAGGAATATACAGAATGGATCCCACACAAGCCATGGGATAGCTATTAAAAAACAATGCAAGAAATAGAAGAAAATGTGCATATGTATAGAAGTCAAGAAAGAGATAAGGGTCAAATCCATCATTGCCTGGATGGAATGATGGATGAGGTTGTTGAATAGCTTTGATTGGATGATTGAAGAGGTCCCACATCTTGGAGGTGCTTGCAAAAATATGGAAGAGAGGGTGTTAGTCTAAAAAGACTAAGCAATGATGAAATTAACACCTATCTCTAAACATGACAGCGATACAGATACATATTCAGAAAGAAGAAAAACAAAAAGAATATCTTTTTTATGCTAATATTGTTTTCTTCATGTGCAGGTGTGTAATTTTCTGATAGAAGTAATAGAAACAATGTGCAAAGAATTAAAGTAACAATGTATTTATTTACTATCATAAAGTGTGCATTTACAAAAAGTAGCTACATCATGCCAATATAAAGATATAGTGTGCTATTCAAGAGTGGCTCCTATGATGAATAAATGTTGAAACATCAAGATTAAGGGTAAATGAATCCATTTATGGGTGTCACGAGCCCGTGCTCGAACCTCATAAATAGATTTCATTGCTAAAAGTAAAAATAAGTGTTGTAAATCTGATATGTATTTTTTAATCATGATTAATGAACAGAGTTACTATATTTGAAGCATGCATTATTAAAAGATGCCAAGCTGAAAGGAAGGATACAATAGTATTATTACAGTATTGTTATAGAAAATTCAAAAGAAAAAGAGAAAATGAGCACCCATATACAGTTTTAGTTCAAAATATGCTACATCAAGTTACTTGTCTGGTTTACACATGACAAGCATGATGAAGCTATGGAGGAACAAATACAGAGAAGGATCAACCCCAGTTGAATGTTTAAGATAAGATCTTAATAAATGATTCAATAGAAAATCTAGAATCAATAGATAGAAGACACAAATTGGTTTATATATGGTGGCTCAATAACAGAGAAAGGAGAAGTGTCATTCACTAGTCTTACAGTATCAATTATTGATAAAAATGCCCCTTCTGATCAGAAAATAGCTCAGCTTTCAATATTTCTTTTATGTGCATAATAAGGTCAAGATTTCAGTTGTCATTATTTCATGGAACCAAGAGTTTAGAAAAGATTTATTTGAGAAAACCAAACTGAATGAAAAACCTAAATGAATTGCAGATATAGAAAGTAGATTGACACAAAAATGCTGCACATTAACTATGAGATCTGATTTAGACAAACAATCCTTCTATTAACTCACTGTTCCATCAAAATCACTACAAAATAGATTGTGCACACACTCTCAGAATAGATCCTCCATACAATATGACCTCCAACCTCAGGATATGAGCCCATTCAAACATAAATAGTCTTAGGGTGTGCTTAGGAAAGATTTAAGACCCCTAATCATTGGTTTAGGCTTTGAGGTTAAGTATGCCGAGAAACTTTTCAAAAGTTGCAAAAGTTGCTAAGAAACTTTTACAACTTTGATGACAACTTTTCAAACTTGCTTCCCCAAAGGCTTAGGAAGCTAACAAGGAGTCCTAGACTCTATCTAGGCCCTCCCAAACACTTATCCAACTTAAAAAGCTCAAAAATAGACCTAATATTATATTCTAGCCATATACCCCATATTGGGTAAATAAGACTCCTTGATTGGACTAAGACCTTTTAGGACTACATATCCCATATGGATTCCATACACATGGTCAACATGACCTTAGGGAAATCCAACATCCAAAAGACTTAAAAAAAGAAAGAAAAGAAGGTGCTCGTGCACCATACTTTTGGCGATAGATTTATAGAGATGTATAGAGAATGGTTAGAAGTTGCAAAATTTGTCAAGTAGCAAAAGGAACTAGTCAGAATTTGGGATTGTATACACCTTTGCCTATACTTGATAGACCTTGGGAAGATGTGAGTATGGATTTTTTTCTTGGATAACCTATAACTCAGAGAGGTAATGATTCTATTTTGGTAGTGGTTGATAGATTTTCTAAGATGGTGTTAGGGCTTTTTCTTGTTAGGAGAAAACTTGGTAAATATGTGTTCTTGATTCTCATATTATGAAATCACAAGTTTGACAAGAATAAGTCTAATTGATTAGGATTGGATAAGATCCTCCTTCTTCTTTGAGCTCCATAGGACTCATGTAGGTATTGCCTAGATAAATTACTATATTTCAAGTAAACTTTGAATGGTGGATATGGGTCCTCACTGCTATGCTATTATGTTTCTAATTATTTCAATAAAACACCACTCTGTGAACAACGAAGAATATACTGATGCAGAGTATAACAAAGAAAACTATAAATGCAATAACAAATAACAGTGGCATAAGGATGTTAATCCTTCTTCTTTTTATGAGTTTAACTCAAGGAAGGCTAACATCTTAGATTCTCTCTTTAAGGAATTAGTAATCTGAACTATATTACTGGAATACAGTTCTTTCAAAAATACTTATGAACTAAATAAAAAAAATATTTTGGAATTAAATGTTTTATGTTTGATGATTGAAACTACATAACAAAAATCAAATCAGTGCCTAATCCATTGGGCGAAAAGTTATTGTATGTAAATCCATAGGAAGAAATAAAAAGTAATACAGTAAAATGCCTAGTAAGCTACTTGCAATTCAAATAGAATGCCTTAAAAACTATCATGTCACCCCTATATTGCTATTATCAGAATCCTAACAATTATGTCAACTCTCTAAAATTATTTATGAAATTTTAATCCTTTCCTTGAAAGAAGTTCATAAAACAATTAGACAAGTTGCCTTGCAACTGGTATGTTTTACATGCCTTACAAATAAAAACATACAAGAATAGAACATAAAAGCAAAGAGACAATAACAAAATATGAGATAAACTGCAATGTATTTTATTTAAATAATCCTGTTTCAATACATAAAAGATTTGAAGCTCAGAAGCTTAGACACAGAGATGAGAAGTCTTCTCTATAGAGACTGTACTTCCTATTCATCATATATCCTAGAAATGGGTTACAATTGCTATTTATAGCTAAAAAACCATCGTGGAATCCTTAAATGAGTAAGGATGCAACAAGCTTTAGATGGTTTTAGCCCTAAACCTAAAACAGAAAAGACAAAATTACAACTAAAGCCCTTCAGGCCGTGGAAAGACAAATTTTTTGGACTCATTTGACATCTGATCCTTTTTGTTTGATAACTGACACCTTTGTCCGGATATATTCTTGATAACTTCATTGAGTTATTATGAGATATGGTGACCACCATTTCAGGCTAACTTACACCATTATTTATCAATAGTTATCATCCCTGTGCTCATAGGTTATGTGTTAGGTACCAAGTGTCCTCTTCATTCCTCATCAATTATGTCAAGGTCAACTATTGTAGGCTTTTTTTTCTTAGACTTGGTGAGTGCATCACATGCAGCTACCTCCTCCTCTGCTGGCCACTAAAATTATTGAATGCTCTGAAGTTTTTTTTTTCTATCTCTCCCACCTACCATCTACAATTTTCATGACATTTGTAATGAACTTAATAAAATCCATCTCAGCTTTAAAAGCTTCATCAAGAATAACATTGAAGTGATCCATATCTATCTCATTGATGTCTTTTATGAAGGCCTCAATTTTTAGGCAATAGAGAATCAAATTCTAATTTCCATTTGTCCAAATATTTGATTGTGTAATCTTCTATCTTGATCTAAGGGATGAAACTATTGAAATCAGGTCCAAACATGATTACCCTCACCTCCACTTGGTTACCTTTACCTTTAAAGAAAGATAAAGTTACTCCTATTTGCTCTATCTCCTCCCCTACTTGCAAAACTCTTTCTAGGAGATCTATCCTTAAGGGTTGCATTGCCTCCAATCTATCCAAAAAAGAGGTCCTAGCTGACCAAGTTCCATAGTAGGTATTCAATATAGAAACAAAATTGTTTACCTCAATTTGTAGGCCAAGAAATTTATTATATGCAGTGTAGACCACATCTGCCTTTTCTTTCAAAATCTCAATCCTATGTTGCAAAATTTTTATTAGGGCTTGTAGTACAACCTCATTCTTCTCTATGTTTACTTTCTCTATCTCTGTAGCAGTTTCTTCTCCACCTATACTTTGAGTTTCTATTGGTGTAGGTTGTTCAGGTGGTGGAGGTGCAATCACCAACATGTTTATTATTTGTTGTGTTAGATCATCCATTGTTTTCAGCAATGCCTTTTCCTTCATGATGTGCAATTCCTTGTCCTTCACAAGGGCACTGTAATCTTCAAATAGGCCCTTAAACCTATTTGAGAGCTTCTTTGACTTATCCTCATTTAACCTGGAATAATGGGTGAGCACTTGAAAAATCTCAAGGTCACCTCTATTGTGGATTGACCATACAATCTTATCTCCCTCCATCTTCTCTTGTACATTCAAAAGAGAAGGTTTATGATCCTTAGGATAGAGGCTCCACATAGCTAATTCTTGACTCTTTGCGCTATATACAAACCCTTTTATTATATCCCCAACCTGAGTTTATGAAGACAAATTAATATCAGACTGCCTCCTGATTTGATCTATTATGAAGGCAGAAGCAAGATCCCATTTAAGCACAAGTAGCATATTGCTTGTCTTTACAACCCTCCTAGCATCCTCAAGGGTGATTTTTTCTCTCTGGATCATAATCTTTTAAAGCCTGCAGGGCTTCATCTAGCACTTGGCCTTCTTCTATTATTTGTAAAATAGAAGAAACCTATTGTTTCTTATGCCATAATAGGAAGTTCTTAAATTCATCATTTTTTATGAAATCATCATCTTTCCAGAAAGCTTCCTGATAAAGCAATCTTTCATCTTGATAGAGAGTGAGTGGCAACTCAATTTCTTCTAAAACTTCCTTTTGTTTTCTCTTCTCTTCTCTGATTCTCTTTCTCAATTGGTGGTCATATGCCCTTGTGCCAGTAATTAGCACTCCCACTCTATCTGTCTTTTTCTTAGTTGTCTTCACCTGAGAAGGCTCTCTTATATATATTTTTTTCCTTTTAAGAGGAGGCTCACTAGTTTCCTAAGAACTTGGAATCTCTGTCATGTCTGCAACTATATTCTCATCTTCTCCTTGCTCAAAAGTAGGTGGTTTTTCCATAGCAAGAAGGCTATGAACTGATTAGCATGTATCACTATCATCTTCATACTCTAAAGAAGGATGCTTTTCCTTTTCTCTATCCTTGTCATCAATTTGTTCCTCTAGAGAATTAACCAATGCATTGTATTTTTCCATCATTTGATCTAACATCTACAAATAAGGCAATGTAGGGAAGAAGCCTCCAAAATGGATTCCCTTTTTCTTCAACCATTTTTCCAATGACATCAAATATTGGAATTGTTGTGCTCTTCCCTGTATCTCATCATCTTCTAGGATATTCCTTATAAGATCATCTTTAGGACATTCCTCATGTCTATTATTAATGGGAATGGTGGGAGTATAGAATTTTCTGGCAATAATAATAAAATTCTTAGTGTCTACATGTCTATACAAGGTAGCACTCATTCTAAAGTGGCCTAACCAATCATTTACTTTATTCAATGCATTCTTCCTAATTGTGAAGTTGCAGACTTTGAAATGCCTTGGGGTAAAAGTACCCTTCCTGTGTGGAGCCAAATGCTCTTTGTCAGTCAACATGAGCTACCAAATAAACTCTAGCACTGTAATCTTGGGTGGTACATAAAAAGGAAGAATATGAGGTGGTTGAGGGAACCCATAAACTCTGATCATTGTGAAGGCCTTCTCATAATAGAAATCATCCCAATTGTGATTTCCTATCCACTTGTCCACAAATTGACAAGGTCTTAATAGTTGTAGAGCCTTAACTGGCAACCTGGACAAGTTTACTCCTAAGCTGAACAAAATTGGCCACACCATCTAGTTTTGAAATGCACAAAAATCATTCTCCCTTGAGGAGAAATTCCATACTCTCAACCAAAATTGGACTGGGTTGGGCTAACCATTCCAAATTATCCTAGGTTGGAGATACTATAAATCCATAATGTTATAATTATAGAACAAAATGAGATGCATTAACAGAGAGTAATGCATAAACCTAGGGGAGGGCTCCTTATTTCAAATTGACACAAAACCCTCATGCATCTTATTTATGACATACCCTATGTATTCATAACCCTTACTCACATAGGGACTCTGTGGTCTATCACTAACATCAGAATATCTGAAGAAATCCTTTCAGCACCACCATCCACTCCCAACACTTTGCATAATCCATATGCAATGTACTTGATGTAGAGACTTAGGTCTTTATAGAAGTATGAGGTAGTGCCATGTATTGCTGCAATATAATTTTTGTTGGCCTTAGGGACATGGTTTTGAATTTCCCATGAAACTAGGGTTGACTCCCTAACATATCTATTTTCCTAGGCTTGTAAATTAATATCTATAGCCATTGGGACATATATATTGAAATCTTTCATAAATGAATTTCTGTCCAATGTCACCAAGGATGAGCCATGATCTTTTCTTATTGTTTTTGATAGAGGGTCATATCTATTGGCCAACTCTAACATTAGGTCAATGTCCAAGAAAACTTTGTGCACAATTAGCCTAGCCAATCCTGAAGTCCAAGGGTTTGAGACTGGTACTGGGCTTTCACAATTCTTATAAAAATATCTAAATAAACACATACCAGATATATCATGTGTTTTTGCATCTCTATAGAATGCTAGGTCATTAGTGAAAATTTCATCACTAACCTTTTTGTTTTCCATAGACCCAGGCAGTAAAGTGATAAATTTATCTAACTCTCTTTTATCTTATATCACCTTTATCTTTGCTTCCCTTACTGGTAGAAGCTCCACTTGTTGTTGGCCAACTCATGTTGATCAATTGATAAAAATCATTTTTTAAATTTTGAACTCTGAAACTCTGGATACTGAAAACTCAGAAAATCTTGCAATTCACTTGCTCTGGCTCTTTGAATGGTTTGGTAAATTTAGAATGAATAATGGTTAGCTATATTTATTCTGAAGAATTGAATGCATTAGACCATTTGAGACTCAAGCTCTATAATTCATGTCACTTGTGTCATTACTTGGCACACTTTGAACTCAATTCACTAGCCGAGAGCTGAGAAAATGACAGGTAATCAAATTTTGGTTTCTGGCGACCTAGCGACCACATAGCTCCTCACAGTCGCTAAAAAACTTAGCGCTTTTTATTATTTTTCAGAGATTAGGTGACTAAAGAGAAATCTCTTAGTTGCTAAATGATTTAATCCTTTTAAAATTTATCTTGAGACTTGACGACTGAAGAAACAAATCAAAGTCATTGAATATTTTAGCTCTTTACGACTTTATCTAGAGACTTAGAGACTACCATCGATCTTTGATCTGATGGATCTCAACACTTTCTCACATTTTAATTTTTCCCTTCTGAGACCCAGTGACTATAGTCAGTCTCATCATCACTAAATATTTGATGTTTATTTGATTTTACCTTGAGATTCAGTGACTACCATTAGATCTTAATCTAACAGTCTACTTTAAGTCTCTTGAAACTTTAATTTTTGCATTCTGAGACTCAACGACTATAGTCCATCTCCTAGTCGTTGAAAGATGTATCATTTACTGATTCTATCTTGAGACCTCATGACTATCGTTAGATCTTAATCTAACGGTCTTCCTTAAGTCTCTTTACCTTTACTTTTCATCTGAATCATTGAGAGACTTAGCGACTGTAGTGAGTCTCTTAATCACCAAAACCTTGTTGACTTTTCAAATTTTTTTGGAGTTCATCTAACTTAGCTTATTTGGAGATATAGCGACTATAAGGAAGTCTCTTGATCACTAAATTTTTTAATAAACCCTATCTTCATCTCGCGACTTCACGCCAACCACATGATCTTAATCTGACAGAGCACAATATTAATAATAAAACTTTTTGATACATTAAAGATATATGAGATCAAACACCGACCATACGATCTTAATCCAATAGTAGTCACTCAATCTCTGTAGTTTTAGGATGACATCATCTTTATTAAGAGATTAAGAGACAACTGTAAGATCTTGTCTTTTAAAAGAGAGAATCAATGATAGTCACAGGTGCACCTTGTAGAACACACAGAAGCAACAACACACCAAGTGAGAGAGAGAATGCAAATATTCTTTCATATATTATCTTTAAATTGATTCATACATGTCGGGTTGTAAGGCCTTCCTAGTTTAGGCTAGATATTACAATCAAGTACATAAGTCCTCAAATATGAAAGGATTTTCCAACAATCTCTAATATTTTAGCTTCTATCTCTTATCAAAACTGACTCTCCAAACTACAACCAAACAACTACATTTATACAAGAGGCTACTGAACTAGTCGGCCTTCAGATCCACCATTAGTGGAAGGGATGACCAGATCTAGGTCCACAGGCTTCCCAATAATAGGTACCAACATTAAATCTGTAACCAATAATAAATGCAAGAGTTGACCTAAACAAAAATCCAAAATAAACAACTCGGTAAGCAAGGATAACCAAGCGCTAGACAAGCATAACCAAGCTCCAAGGGAATTCACTGAGTGCCAAAGAGATAACTGACCAACATCGATAAACAAAGGAACCCAAGCAACACCGAACCAACTCGGTCAAAGAAGGAACCAAGCAACACTGAAAAATTCAAACATTTTTTTGGTGACACGGGATTACCAAGGACCCGAGAGGCTCTTGCATCAATAATTCTAATGTTATACTTGTGTGAATGTTTTAATGTGAATATTGCTATATTCTACAAATTATTTATATTTGGATAGTGGACTGCATGTTATATATTTCTGATATATACTTTAGAAACTAAGTTGAGTTGGTGATTATATTTGAGATTGTTGAAGTACTAGAAAGTTCAATTGGTACATCTGGACTTGAGAACAACTGATTCACCCCCCCTCTCTATTGTTCTAAATAATTCTAACAATTGGTATCAGAGATGTTGGTGCTTACAGAGAAAATTTTAAAGGTACTTGAAGCTAATGATCAAGATGTATAAAAAGGAGGTACCTAAGTTGAACAAAGAGAACTTCCCTACATGGTAAAGTCTGATGAAATTACATCTAGCTGGTATCGGTGATTCAATGAATTACTATGTGGAACATGACTATGTTATACCCGCTGCACCTTTGACTGTCAAGGAGATGAAAGAAAAACAAGAACACAATCAAGCAATATTGGAGATTTCATATGCCTTAAGCTATCATTAATTTGAAGATATCAAAGACTACACTATTGTAAATAAAATGTGGGATACTCTTGCTACTATCTATGGTGGTGATAGAAATGTCCTGAGAGAAAAAGATGAAAATTTGAGAGGTAAGTTTGATGAAATGAAAATTCAAGGTGAAAATATACTCAGTACTATGGTAGAATTAAGGAGATAGTGAATGCTATTAGAGGAGCTAATGGAATCATTGATGATGAGCCTATTATTGGTAAGGTATTGATAACTTTTCTTCCTATCTATGCTATCATAATTTCTACAATTCAAGAATCAAGATGTAACCCTAGTAATGTTCTAACTCTAGAAAGTCTTGTTGGTAAACTTACTAATTTTGAGCTATCTAACTATGATAACTAAATTGTTCCTAATGTTGAATCTGCATTCAAGTCACAAATGGTTTTGCATAAGTCTAAAGAGAAAAATAAAAATATGTGAAAAGCGATAGTGACAGTGACAGTGATAGTGACACTTCTAATGAGGAACTAGATGATCTTGAGGCACTCATGGATAGAAGATTAAAAAGAGGAAAAGGAAAATATAAAGGTGAACTTCATATAATCTATTTTTCATGTAACAAAGTTGGCCATATTGCACCAAGATGTCCTGATAGGACTAACAAGGATGAGGAAAGAGAAAGCAAGTACAAGGATAAGAGAGATAACAAAGATCACCAAAGGTATAGAGACTACAAGGAAAAAGGTAATAAATATTGTTATATTGTTGAAGACAAAATTGACAGTGCCACTGATAATTGTGATATTGAAGTAGTTTATATAGCTATGAAAGATGATTCTGATGAAGATGAGAAAACTGCACTTATTTCTTATGTGAGTAAAGGTGATAAATGGATTATTAATAGTGGTTGCTCACATCACATGACTGGTGATAAAAGTAAATTTGAAAACCTAAATCATTACAAAGGTAGAAGTGTTAAGTTTTCATCTTAACAAAATATAATTGCAACAAGGCAAATTAATGAATTAAAGAAAAATGGAAGGGGTCGATACATATATAGATATACATATATGT